>LBNU01006414.1:2451-16229 GCA_014162995.1 Artemisia annua | reverse complement strand
TTTTTTTTTTTTTTTTTTTTTTTTTTTTAATTATACATGTTTATAAGTTGAATTTTTATTTATTTATTTTATTTATTATTTCTTTTACCAGTTTATTATTGTAGCATATGTTTGATTATTTATGAATTTCACGGGTTTATATGTTAATTATATGAGAAGTTTGACTAAATTTATCCGCTTCTTATTTTATTAACAAAAATCTTTTAACAACTCCCTCCGGTCTCTGTTTCAAAATTGTTGTCAAGAGATAAAAAAATCATATACTTTAACAGAAGTGGAGTCATTTTAATTTTCAACCACTCAAATAGAATATTCTTTCACTAAATTCTCTAACTTTTACTTAAAAAGTAAAGTGAACAACTATTTTGAAACATCACGAAAAAAAATATGGACTATAATTTTAAGATGAAAAGGGTAATTTATTATTTGCAGTCCGTAACATGGCAATATTGTACTACTATTTGTTTAGCTAAAATTTGAATTATTTCGATGGGACTTATGGTATTCGTTTGTGTACTGAATAGAAGGCTATAATGCATTGTGCATGTCTCCTTATGATGGGGAGATGATTTGCACACTCTCCTAATTGATTGTGATACTCTGATTTAGTGTGTTTGGACATTTATACCCTCACATGGGTAAAAATGTAAGAGTAAGTGTAAGGGTGTAAATGTCCAAACACATTAAATTAGAGTGTCCCAATAATTTTATAGAATGTGCAAATCATCTCTCCTTATTATGTGCCACGGTGATGCCACAAATTCCCTTCGATTGAGTTTTTACAATTCAATGATTGTGATTGTCCTATCCCTATATTTATTGGGAATTTAGTTCTTGAATTCATATACAGTATTATTTTTATTTTAAAATCATATTTTTGATTTAATTTTTTAAAGATTGGATTGCAAAAACATGTGCTTTTTTCAAAGAAATTTTTGGTTGATTAGCGTCTCTATTCAAATTAAAATGATTATATACCCTTGTATTATTGTCCTTTAATTTTATTTAAGTGGTTGGATTTGGTCTCTTAAGTGGTTAAAGTCCCTGGAGGTCCCAGGTTCAAACCTTGTGGAGAAAATTAATCCCCATGTGGCCACGGAGGTTCACCTGCGATGACTCCGGGCAATCCAAAAGGGTAGTCGCACTGGGATTAGTCGGCTCGCGATGTCGAGTCAGAACCCAGGTAAAAATTACTAAAAATGATGACTCTGCTGCTCTAATCTCTGCTGCTGAGAATACTGCTATTGAAGACTCTGCTGCTATTGCTTTAGAGACAAATGTTGATGCAGGTGTTATTGATGATGCTGGTTTAGCTTCAGGGGAGGCTAAGGGTGATGATCATGTGGAAAGTAGTGATAATGCAGATATGTATGTGGTGGTGAATAAGGATAATCAAGAAGCGGTGATGGAAAAGATTGCTAAGACTGTTGCTCCAGAGTCTGTTGCTACAGAGACTACTACTGATGAAATTATTAGTAACTCTGTTGCTGGATCAGGTGAGAACTCTGTTGCAAATGCTTTGCTAATGCTTCAAGAAAAGTCTCCAACTGAACATACATCACAACCACCTCAACCAGAACCAATCAAATCTGCACCATCTCAATCAACATCTCTTTCACAACCAATCCATGTGTCACTATTACCCACAAAAGGAGTGTTGATTAGAGAACCTTCACAAACAATTCCAAAGGCAAAACCAGTTGCTTCAAATACTGATAAAGGAAAAGGAAAGATAGTTGAAGAAGCTGTTTCTAGTTCTAGTGATGAAGAAGAAGAATATAAGAAATTGCCTAAGGAATATTGGCCTAGAGAGAAGCTTGTGGAGGCTGATAGAGTTTTGGCTATACAAGTTGCTATGGATGACATTGAAATAGAAGGTGAAGATGTTGATGCTGAACAGGCTAGGCTGCTAGCAGAACATGAAGTTCTTGCAGCTTTGAAATCCAGAAGAAGTGAAGAGGGTGAGCCAAAGTCAAAGAATGATGTATATGACTATGAGCCTACACCTGAAGAAGTTGATTATTTGGTAAGGAAAAATCCTGAGGTCAACAAGAAAGCCTTAGAAGTTCATGCTGATGTTACTTTAACCACAGAGCAAAAGACTGCACAGTTGCATGATTTCATTAGAATGATTAATGATCAAGCTTTTGACTATGTGTCAAATGTAATCAAAGGCAAGCAAAAGAGAAAAAGAAGGCCTATAGAAGCTCAGATCATTTCACAAATGAAACAGTATTTGTGTGCTCAGTGTGGATGGAAAATGAGCCAATTCAGAGGAATGGGACATGATGCAGTTAGGCTTCATTACTATTCTGGATATAAGAGAAACAAGATGTTCATTGAAATAGGTTCAAAGGAAGAGGCTGAATGGAAGAAAAATTTTGATGAGCATATGGCAGCTAGTAAAGAAAGAGCCAAGAAATCAAGAGTTGAAGGATCCAAAACTACTGAATTACCTGAGTCACATCAAAAGACCTCTGATAAGACTGATGATAGATTTTTGGTGGTTGAACCAGATGATATGTTTGTTGAGCCACTTCAAGCTAGACATCCAATTGCAGATTGGGAAATTGCACAGGATGATTTTGGTGAGGCTTGGAAAATTATCAGAGTTGGAGGTGATGTTGAAGTTTACAGGGATTTTGAAGATCTTGTAAGATCTTGTGATAGAACAGATCTGAACACTCTATGGGGCTTGACACAAGTTAAGTTTAAATTTGAAGATCCTGTAAGTGTGAAAGCTATGGAGTTATGGGTACATTTTCAAAGAATGTATAATCCAGACCCAAGTGACAGATACTGGAGGTTTGAAGCAGATAATATGTCTACATTATGGAAGCATTATAGCTCAAGTGATGTTCATCATATTTCTACTCAGGCTGGAGTTGATGTGTTCATGGTTACAGAAAAGGAGTATCCATTGAGAGCTGGAGTTCTTACTGTAATGATTGCTTCTAAGCTTAGATGTGAAGAAGTAACTCCTCACCTTCAAGACTTACTTGATAGAATAGTGCAGCAGAATTCTATAGAGAGTGAGAAGCTGAGAAGAAGATAGAGTGTTTGGAAGCATCCTCCTGGTGTTTGTTTGAGCTTGTAAGAAACTTGCATATTTTCAGGGAAAATATCAAGTTTAGGGGAGGATTGTTGGGTTTTGAAGTAACTCTACTTCTGGGTGTTACACTGCTGCTAGTTAGTCAAGTCTACTGCAAGTGTAAAATCTCTACTGTCAGACAAGACTACTGCTGAGACTCTACTGCTGGAAGAATACTGCTGAGACTCTGCTGCCTATGTGATAAGATTATGTACGATTGTTTGTATTTATAGTATATATATTATGTAATATTCTATAATGTTAGAATATATTAGTCTTGGGTAGGAAGTTGATGTAAGCCTGTAGGGTTCCTTAGTGTATAAAAGGAGATCCTAGGGTTAGACTAGAGTACGAATTATTCTAGCATTGTATTCACTTCAAGGTTGCAAAACCCTAGCACTATTCAGGGTGCTCGTATTCAATATATTGAAGTGTTTAATTGGTGATATAATTGTGTTTGTGTTCCTCTTAAGTTAATCAATAAATTCCGCGTATTGATTAAGTTTGTTACAAGTCAGCTTCTATACATTATTGTCTTGGTTTATCTAAGATAATAATACTAGATCAATTGCTCAACTGGGATCAACAATCTTTCTTTTATCCGTGCAATGGATGGAGGATTTTTTAAAGGAGTATTGGTAGGATCTCATGAGCCGATCTCTATTTCTCATCTTTTTTATGCAGATGACGCGGTGTTTATTGGTGACTAGAGGGATGAGAACTTACGTCACATTGTAAGTATTTTACAGTGTTTTTATCTTGCGTCGGGTCTTCGAATTAATATTCATAAGTGTAATATTATGGGAGTTGGAGGAGTGACAAACGATGAGGTTTTAAGAGGAGCCCAAATGATAGGTTGTGAAGCTTCGAAAACTCCTTTTAAATACCTTGGGATTATGGTGGGTAGTAACATGAACAGGTTGCANTTTTTATTTTTTTTTTTTTTTTTTTTTTTTTTTTTTTTTTTTTTTTTTTTTTTTTTTTTTTTTTTTTTTTTTTTGCATGTTTATATGTTGAATTTTTATTTATTTATTTTATTTATTATTTCTTTTACCAGTTTATTACTGTAGCATATGTTTGATTATTTATGAATTTCACGTGTTTATATGTTAAATTATATGAGAAGTTTGACTAAATTTATCCGCTTCTTATTTTATTAACAAAAATCTTTTAACAACTCCCTCCGGTCTCCGTTTCTAAATTGTTGTCAGGAGATAAAAAAATCATATACTTTAACAGAAGTGGAGTCACTTTAATTTTCAACCACTCAAATAAAATATTCTCTCACTAAATTCTCTAACTTTTACTTAAAAAGTAAAGTGAATAACTATTTTGAAATATCACGGAAAAAAAATATGGACTAGAATTTTAAGATGAAAGGGGTAATTTATTATTTGCAGTCCGTAACATGGCAATATTGTACTACTATTTATTTAGCTAAATTTTGAATTATTTTGATGGGACTTATGGTATTCGTTTGTGTACTGAATAGAAGGCTATAATGCATTGTGCATGTCCCTTTATGACGGGGAGATGATTTGCACACTCTCTTAATTGATTGTGATACTCTTATTTAGTGTGTTTAGACATTTATACCCTCACATGGGTAAAAATGTAAGAGTAAGTGTAAGGGTATAAATGTTCAAACACATTAAATTGGAGTGTCCCAATAATTTTATGGAATGTGCAAATCATCTCTCCTTGGTATGTGCCATGCCACAAATTCCCTTCGATTGAGTTTTTACAATTCAATGATTGTGATTAGGGGTGTCAGTAGGGTCGGGTTGACCGACCCGAACCCGAACCCGAACCCGATAAGGCTTATCGGGTCGGGTCAAATCGGGTCAAAAAATCTAATCGGGTTATTTTGACCCGAACCCGATAACCCGATAGTGTAATCGGGTCGGGTTAGGGTTAAAAAAATAATGCTATCGGGTTATCGGGTCAACCCGATAAGACCCGAAAATAACTTTTCCATTTTTTGATTAATAAGTACTATTTAGAAGCCCAACGTCTGTATCAATTTTCTATGCATGAACAAAACGTTTGGTTACCCCAATACATTACAGAACCTCTGTAACAAGATGCCCAATGTTATGTTGCTTTTTATCTTTGATTGTTATGTATTTATGGTTACATGCACTTTTAATTTATGTACCTCATTTAGTTATGTAATGCAAGTTCACAGCATGTCAGCTGTCAGCATATATTTTTTATCATAGTATACTACATTACATATTTACATCAGTGCATTCTACCTGCATACTACATACATTACATCAGTACCTCATTTATCGGTGCATGCTACATGTAATTTACATGTAAATGCTGGTTTTAAGTCTGCACTATGAAAGACGAAGTATAACTTGGTTCTTTTTTGTTAAATGCGTATTTGTAAAGAGTTGAATACATTATGACAAAACAAATACAATGTCAAGTCCAGTTTAGTGTTATTGTTTAAATACTTAAGAAACTTATTGTTACTTAATCGGGTCACCCGATAACCCGAATCACCCGACCCGACATAACCCGACCCGAATGCCACCCGAACCCGACAACCCGATTCTTAATCGGGTCGGGTTGCGGGTCACTTTTAAAAAATTCAAAACCCGACTCAACCCGACCCGACAAACCCGATAACCCCGATAACCCGACCCGATAACACCCCTAATTGTGATTGTCCTATCCCTATATTTATTGGGAATTTAGTTCTTGAATTCATATACAGTATTATTTTTTATTTTAAAATCATATTTTTGATTTAATTTTATAAAGATTGGATTGCAAAACACGTGCTTTTTTCAAAGAAATTTTTGGTTGATTAGCGTCTCTATTCAAATTAAAATGATTATATACCCTTGTATTATTGTCCTTTAATTTTATTTCAGTGGTTTGATTTGGTCTCCTAAATGGTTAAAGTCCCTGGAGGTCCCAGGTTCAAACCTTGGGGAGAAAATTAATCCCCATGTGGCCACGGAGGTTCACCTGTGATGACTCCGGGCTATTCAAAAGGGTAGTCGCATTGGGATTAGTCGGCTCGCAATGTCGAATCGGAACCCAGGTTAAAAAAAAATTAACAATAAGTAATATCTGAAATAAAAGTTTTTCAAATGGAATGTTTCCATTTCTTACGTTGATTCAAGTTTAGGAAAACCATATTCTATTTTTATTTCCATTGAAAGTTTAGATTTTAACAAAAATATGAAATACTATAAATAAGTCATGTATTCAATCTATTTTATTGCATATTTTCTTCTCGGAAGAGAGAGTGAAATTTACAGTTTTTATTTTTTGAACATTTATTTATAGCTAGGTTCTTGTAAAAGGGTAGTGGAAAATTATAAGGTGTGCACGGATCAAGTTTTTACCCGATATGAAAGTGGATCTAGAACCGGAAGTTTTTATATTTGTTTCATTGCAAATTTGCAAGTAAGGAGACTATACGGGGTGTTTGAGTTCAACTTAATTCACTTAATATGAAAAAACTTAATTTATTAAGTTATGTGAAAAATTATTTGTTTTTCACTTAATCAAAAGAAATAACTTAAAATAATTAAAAGTGACAAAAATGAGAGTCTCCACGTTAAGTCATCTGTTAGTTAACACGACTTAATGAAAAAATTAAACAACCATACCATATAACACATAACTTTTGAACAAAATGCATGTTACAAGAATCGATAGTTTTGACATAATCTTACATTACGAAAAAAACAATTCATATAGTTCACAGGCATCTCCAAAAACCTTACGATCCGCCTCTTAATCTAAATCTTTTGAGGAAAATGGGCAAATAATCCATGCAAATTGACACCGTTGAATCATTCAGTCAATTGCTTAGTGCGCACGGAGAATCAACCTCAGATCTTTGTTCAAGTGGATATTCGCACGACTAAGTCTTGGCTGATGTCATGCAGTTTGGTCGTGTGTGATCGGAAAATGTAGCCAATAAAAATTGAGCATTTTAAGTTATCCAACGATAATATTCGATCAAACATATCTATCAACAAAATTATTATACTTTAATTATGAATCCTTTAATAAACAATTATGACTTATTGATGTACGGATGCAAACAAATGCACAAATTTATCATCGTAGTCTAATATGAACTTTAGTTAATAGTCTTCGTGGTGTCACTTGTTACATTTAATATATATATTAATGAAAATGTATAATTACAACTTGTCTGCGTAAATTTAAAGCTTATACATTTTGAAAGTGAATTCATTTAGCATTTCAGAACATAGTAGATTAATAAGCTCTTCAAATAAATTCAAAACAAGATATAACAGCCTATCTTGCTTGTTCATTTGATCTTGTCATAGTTTTTTCTTCTCAATTTTGTTAGCAAGGTAATTGTACAGATGGTTCAAGTGGTCCATATGGCCATAGAGTGATAGAGGTCTCGAAGAGGTGTGCAATAGGTAGAGGTGGCCATCCAAACCGGTTCCGAAACCGAAACTGAAAAAAAACCAAAACCAAAACCGGTCAATACCGGTTTTCCTAGGAACCAGCCAGTTTGTAAATGGTTCTTGATTTTGAGGCTAGAAACCGGTCAAACCAGTTTCTCCAAACCGGTTTCTAGCCGTTGGAGCCATAAACGAGACACTAAGCAATTTTCGAGACAGTGGGAAGAAAACTAGCCGTTTGGCTGTTTTTGTGACCGTTTTTTAACGTTAACCAAGGCAAAAAAAACACCCATTTATCCATCCTAAACATCATTATAACTTTTATACTAACACGGTTAATTTTTATTTCTTAAATCCTTATACCGTCGATCCATTAAATGTTTTGAGAAGCCCACAAACATTTTTCAGAAGCCAATGAAGCCCACAAAAAGTTTAATAAGCTCACTGTTAAGGTTTAAGACCGGTTTTTTTGAACCGGTTCGACCGGTTTTTCCAAAGACTGGTTTTGGAACCAAACCGGAACCGGTTATACCGGTCCCGGTTTTTTAGACCCCAGATCCCAAAAAAACCAAACCGGTTTTAAAAAGAGGCACATTTTTATTAGTTTTGCATATAAATACGTGTAATATTGAACATATATTAGTCAAGTAATTCAAGTTTATTTGCGATTTCTTTTTAGTTTACAAGTGGAATAGGACCTATTTGTTGTTATTTGCTAGGGCCACCAAGAACCACGAGATGGCCGTGTGGCAATTTGATCACGGTCAAACAGCTTAACTGCTTGAACATATTAGATGGATGCCCCATAGGTAAAACATTATTATTAGCAAAATTGTTTGCTCACGTCATATGCTAGTAGTTGGCAATCTACTAACCTACTTCTGTCTCTGCGCGTGCCCTTAAGCAGGTGTTCTGAATTTGATGGCATTCCTTCGTATTACATATATTGCGCAGGCGATCTTGAAGATTTTAACACACTGCTGCATGTTTATATTTCATTCTGACCTGTTATTTGGTTGGTCGTTTACTATAAGTTGGTAAATGGTGATAAGGGGTTCATTTCTTTTTAAGTATGTGCATCCTTGCTTTGTGAGTGCTGTCATTTACATCATCCGAATGGTAGTTGTGTCAAAGAAAAGAAGATAGATACAATGAAAGTTAACATTTCTTAATGGCTCGAGAAGCACATACCAGAGGCATTGTGAATGTCCTAAAACACACATTGTAACCTAATATTCAATACTAAATTAGAACTCCTGATATTCTCGCTAATTTGAAAGAACCTACTAATTACCTTAAAGTTGTTTCTACATACCCGAAATATTAACAGAATAAGCTAGCTTATCGAACCACTCCAAACCATTTGCACCATGCAGTTTTTTCCTTCCCTATCCAACATAAAAAACATTTCAGCGCGTGTTGGAGAATGACCAATAACATCCATCGCTTTAATACGTTGATCAAGAGTGATCCCAGATAAACCATCCAACTCCTTAACAACTCTTCTCATCAACTCAACGGACGCATTTCGTTCACTACTCGCAACACTAAAATCAGTACCCAAATTCTTGCCAACATTGAAGGTAACATTAAACACCGTGCCTGATTGTGTGTTAGTACGACTGAGGTGAGCACTGTTGCCTCTTTTACGTTTACCACTACTCATACTACCCATGCCTCCTTCAGACAAATGAACATCATGATCAATCTGCAGTTCTTCATTTTCAATAGGCGTGCTCTGTTGAGAATCTCCTTCAGCCTCTTCACTACCAAGATCAACAGCTCGAGAACCCATAGCTCGTTCTTTACCAAAAATGACGGAAAGCTTTTCATAGAAAGGGAATGTTTTGTCTTTTAAATGAGGTCCATTTTTATTAGTCTGCAAGGTAATTACAATCACACATAAGTTTTTCTAGTTGATAAACAATACGGAAATTCATCGAAATATCTATATTACAAACTGTTGATTAACAAAATGTCATTAAAATTTGTTTTTTTTTTTTACAGAAATGACCATCAAGATCACAAATTGCCTTTGTTTGGGCAGAACTTGACTTTTTTCTGCGAAATTTGACTTTTTTCAATCTATAGAAATTAAGCAATTAAAAAGATAGACTAATAAAATTGGTGGGCATTTTGGTATAGACACATTTCTTTATGACATATTCTTTACATAACCCTATGTACTGTGACTATATTGATGAATTTCCCTAAAAGATAAGTGTAATATGTCTAGAAAATACCTTGATGTAGTCACTCCACACTTGGTCACTGGCGGTAAGACGGCATCTCTCAGGATCCCAACTGAATCCATTTGTGTCTTTGTCGGCTAATATGTCATTTATAATGATGAAATTATTCTTCAATGTCTTCAGTCTGGATTTTATATGAGGATCGGCCTTTAACCCCGAGTTCGGAAGACTTATATCTAACAAACGTTGTACAGCTAGAAAATAACGGGGTTTGAATCCATTATCTGTATATGGGTACTTTCCAGATGCATGTAATTCCATGAGTGCGTTTACTAATTGTTCATCTTCAGTTGGTGTCCATGATCTTTTGTTTCTCAGAGTCCGATTTGCCATCCCTAAAATCCAATTAACTCACCTTATAAGAGCCCAAATATGAAGCATCACACAATATGACCCATCCAGCTTTAACCAACCTGAAATGACTATAACATTCCTTGCCTATGAGTACCTTATACTGTAAATTGACTAAATTCCCTAAATGATGGTAGACCAAAAGACCATTTATTAATATGGTACCGTTGACCACATTAAGAAGTCAAAACATTACCGTTTGTATAACTGATGTAAGAAAAGATAATACAATACCACTAAAACCAAACACATCATTTACAGCAAGTATGTATAGGTACAGGTACGGGTATGTGTAAGCATATATAAGTACATAAATGTCACCATATCATGAGTTATTTTGAGACTGTGTAGCATACGAATAACATCTCAAAACGCTTGACTTCATGACGTAGAGCCTAATGTTTGAACAACGATGATCTTGTTCTTGTCATCTACATATAAGGGGTGTTAAAATTTTCTTACTAAAGCTGCAATCTGCTTATCCGCCTTTGTGATTAGGCAGTTTGCAATAATCAACTTCAAAAACTAATTTAAAACTTATTTCGCCGAAAAATAATCAGAGGTACAAAGTTTGGATAAACATCTTAAAATGCTCTCAAAGCTGTTTATTTTGTTGTAGCAAAACGCAACAACCATTGTAATAAGCAGGGCTGTCCTCGAGTTTTCGAAGGCCCTCAAATATTGATGGTAGATACCATTGTAATAACTAATAAGCAATTGTAAATACCTCATACACTTAAAGTATGAAAATCTAAAAATGAGAATAAATTAGTATATATGTTGTAACATTATTTGTCCCACATTGCCCATGAACAGAAGAGAACCCAGGTATTTAATATATGAACTTGGCCTTAACTTACGTTTTGAAGAACAAACCCGTAAAACAAAATCTAAACAACTTAACAGATCAATTTATGAATAAATTAAAAGGGGGGTTTGACCTGTAATCGGAGGAAGGGGGATGATTGCCTGAGAAGTGGGCTTTAGGGTTTCACGGATTTCTTACCTGATTCCTAGAGAAATGAACCGAGAAATTATGTATTCTTCTATTGCTACACAATTTGAGAAGGGTTGAGGCTAAGACTTATATTATAAGCCGAAATTAAAATGGGTTATCTACACATATAGGTAACGAACTTAGAAAAATTTTCTATGTTATGTAACGAACTTTCAAAAATATTAAGTTAAGTAACAAAACTTTCAAAAACCGTCAAAGTTAGGTAATTTTACCCAATGTTGCAACTGGTAACCGTTTGAGCCGGTAACTTTTGTTTGACCATTATTTTTTACCACTTATAACGTTTTACAAGCACACTTTACCCAAAAAACGTTTTTCCCCAAATTGTGAAGAACCCTAATCCCCAATTACGCATAACCCTAATTCCCAAAATTCAGAAACCCTAATTCTCCAATCCATGTAATAATCAACATGGGTAAAGGTAAACCCGACAATAATCGACCTTTCACAGTGAACCTAAAACATGAGGGTCTATTTACAATTAAACTGTTTGCTTATATGAACTACGATGAGAAGCAAATTACGGATCTTAACTTTGAAGGTATGTCATGTGTTCAACTCTTTGATGTAGTTAGGCATTTAGTCCATAATCCTCTTAGGAGACTTTATTATTGCAAAGTAGGAACCCCATTAAGATTAGGTATTAAGGAGATTAGGAATGATGATGATGTTCAGGCATTTTTAACATGTGGTTATGAATCATAATGGGTTGTTGATTTGTATGTTGAACATCTTGATGAAGATGCTTTAGAATGTAGGAACAGAACAGAAGCCATAGAAACAGAAGAGGGATATGAGTCTAGTGATTGTTATTGTTCTAGTGATGATGAGAAAGACTTAGGTGATGTAGAATTCTTTCATGAAGGTGATGAAAATGTTGAAATTAAGAATGTCTCTACAAAAGACCCATTTCTTAACAAATTGTGCTCTAATAGTGGTAAATTTAAGGGTTTCATTGATGAACCAGTCAATGTAAATGAAATTGAAGTCTTAGAAGACCCAAATCATGTAGATGCTAAGTATAAAGCTAAGCCACATATTATTTATCCTATGCATGATCCTACACAGGATTGGGATAAAATGGAACCTGTACTAGGAATGAGATTTGAGTCAAATGAACAACTAAAACTTGCTTTAGCCAATTATGGTGTCCACAATGGGTATCAACTGTGGTTTGAAAGAAATGATTGGAAGCAGTTGTTAGTATATGGTGGTAGGGATGTAGAAGCAGGTAGATGTGCTGGGGCTGCAACTTAAAAAAAAAAGATCTCAACAGAGGAAGTTAAAAGATGGTGAGGGTTGTTCTAAAGATGGGGAGGGTAGTTCTAAGTCACCTGCAAAGGTTCCTAAAAAGGGTAGGATTAAAAGAAAAGCTGTTAAGTCAAGTGATAAGGAAAAAGATGTTTGTGGTTTTAGACTTTTTGCTTCTTGGATGTCAACTGAGAATTCTTTCCAAATCAAATCCTTAAAGCCTAAACACAAATGTTCTAGGAATTACAACCTAGGAAGCTTGGTGACCTACAAATGGATAGCACACCATTTTGCCAAGGAACTCATTGAAGACCCATTCATTCCTTTGTTAAAAATGCAAACACAAATTAGGACAAAATATCATATTAATGTCAGTGTTGGGCAATGCCAAAGAGCAAAACAGAGGGCATTATTTGATTATGAAGGTAGGTTGAAAGAACATTATGCAAGATTGTGGGAGTATAGGAATGTTGTCATTGATACTAATCCAGGCACCACATGTGTACTAGATGATGAAGAAACGTCTTCTAGAAACTATTATTTTAGAAGATTTTATGTGTGTTTCAAAGGTGTGAGAGATGGTTGTGTGGAAACTAGAAGGGGGGTTGAATAGTTTACCGGTTTTTAGTTTCGTTTTACTTTTTGGAAACTTAACGTGTAATCAATAGATATATACTAACATGCAATAAGTAAAGAAGAGTTAAGAACAATCAAACCACAACACAATCGTTTATCGTGGTTCGGTCTACAAGGACTCTTTTTCCTTGCCCTACTCCACGCCCCGAGTATCCAACTCGAGAGTTAATCTCACTAGTCAACAAGCTCCTTTAACACCGGTGGAGAAACCTTACACGTCGCTTACACAATCTTTTTCCGACACAAAGCTAAATGTCGAGTTCTTTTACAAGGGCACAACCACTCCCGTTTCACTATGTATTTTGAGGACTAAAATACTAACCGATCACTCTATAATGAAGCTTGATCTTATTGAGGATATGTTGAAATTTGAGTTATATATCACATCAATGTATCCATGGAAGATATGGTAAATCTTTGTTAGATTTGTAAGATTTTATGAAGATGTTGTCATGGATCCACGGATCCAAACGACAACAAGGACGGACCATTAAACGTTTGGGTTCCGCGGATCGTGGTCTACTGATCTTGTTTTCCTATAAATAGCCAGCCATTCCAAGCTCATTCTCTCATCACCTTCTAATTACATATCATTGGCCAATACCTCATACTTACATCTAACATATTATACTGTCATTCTGTGGAGATTCTTTTGTGAAGCAAGAAGATCACCAAATCATTCAAGTCCGCAAGCAAAGTCGGAATACTGTGTAGTGTACAAAAGTGTTATACTAGTGTTGTTAGTTATTGTTCCACTTGAGTGTATT
>LBNU01006413.1:53983-72430 GCA_014162995.1 Artemisia annua | reverse complement strand
TTTTTAAAATGCTTATAGGGAGATTTCTTATTAGCATATGTTCATTTCCGTGAGCTATCCCTACTCATTAGTGTTTACAGGAAAGCTCGAAGGGAAGAAGAAGTAGTGGCTGTTTTAGAAGAGATGCTACATGCTTGTGTGAGGCGTGTTTCATTCTCATAGTTAAGCCATGGCTAATTATACCATGTCTTTTAGTTTAGTTTTACTAATATTAAGGTCTCGACCCTCTAATTGATGTACCACTTTATTTACTGGTATGAAGACATTTTAATTGAACCGTGTTCCATACATTTGTCTTTCATTTTTGTTTTTGTTTTAGGTCAATGCAAAAAACTTGTAATAAATTGCTTGAAAATGCATCAATAGAAGTTTTCAATAATTATTTTGTTAGTTGTTTCTAGGGGTGGCTTTGAGTAATTTCCACAAAAGGGCATGTATAAACGCTAATTTTTTAAACTAACAGGTGGAACTACATTTTAAGGTACGATGCTACATATAATGCTTCAGGATTGAACCTGGCACTGGTTACACAATTAGGTTGGTAACGGGTTACCCGGGTCAATGTGGTCAAAATTAGCGGCTAGATGTTTGTTTGAATTAAACTCAATGAATTATGATATATATTCTTTTAACTTCAATATGTGCAATATCTTATTAAGAAAGCCAAGTTTTCTTTGCTTCCTTGCTTTCTTTGACCTGCTTCCTTTTCATGAAATCAGTTGCGGAATGGATGCATCAGAGTTTGTGGTTATTGGGGGCACGATCATCTGATCTTTACCGGCAATGTAAAGATTTCTACAAGTACGACATGGTATGTTTTCATATTACGATTTATTTGTTCTTTGATTATGTTAATGCCTAATGTATTTACTTTTGTGCATGGGTAGCATAATTGAACATATAAGTTATTTTTTAACCTGTTATATGGAAATGGGTCAATTTGGGTTGCATTTTATTTATAACATGTCAAGTTCATACATAGAAAAATTTAGCTCAAACGAAACTCTTATATTGGGGATGATATTCTCCTAAAGTGTATTCTAATGCTTACAATGATGGCAGACCAAAGTCGTATTGTGACTTAAAAAAGTGTTATTGAACTGAAATGTTTTTATAAACTTTATTTTCCAGAGATCATCGAGTTGTTTAGGAATACTTTAATTAGCATTATTTTTAACAATTAAGAGATAATAGTCACGTCTTTAAGCATTACAGTTGTTTTCGGATTATAGCGATCAATCCTTATGATAATTCCAAGACCCTTTCCGAAGCGTTTAAGAGTGCACACAGATAACAATCGTGTTTTAGCAAGAAAAGTATACCATCAAAAGACTAACAAAACCAATATCCCAATATGGTAATGTACAAAAGAATAATACGAAGCATCAAAACGAGTGTGCCGACCTTAGGTAACAAGGAAAGAAAAAAAAGAGAGGTGCTTCAGTAGGAAAGAATTACTGCATGCATGATTATGTTTAATGGGCAAATGAGTAACACTATTAAAGGCAAGTTCAGGTGGTGTTTATGATGATGACTTTGTTGGATTATCTACGGTGGAGTGTAGACAACATAAATGTTGAGTCATGTCATTTGCTTATGTCTTTTCAAACAATGAACTCTTTAATTGAATGTTGAATATATCACCTCTAATATTTGAATTTTCTTTGTCAGGTTACAAGGTTACAGCCAATTTTCATTTTCATCTATTTACTAATTAATTTACGTATCTCAACTTCTTCATTGCAGGGGCTTCTCAATATTCTTCATCTAAGCAAATTCTAAGGTTAGTCTTTTTTTTTTCCTCTATATATGGTTCTTTTAATCATTTCAGTATTTAGGGATGTATTTAGGAAATATCTTTATGTTTAGCTTTTCCGTCCCCCACTCTCGATATGTAAATATCATGCTGAATATGTGGAATTGTTGAAAAGTCCATGGAGCGGATACCGAAAGAAGGACAGTGTGACAACTTACAGTTGAACTGGAGAAGAACCGATCAATCAACAGAGAGCCACCACAAAAAATTTATTGCTGCAAGCGAATCATGCAAGGTCTATAAACATAAAGTAACAATTAAGATTGATACATACATCATTTTTATCTTAATTCAATTTAACTTGATTTGAAACATAACACTCTACAAAGAAGATCAAATACAACAATTCATAAGAACCTTTGCAGGTGCATTCTTTTCATACAAGGATGTCCCATGTTTCGATATATTACCCATGGGATGTTAAGCATCTATTTTCATTTATTTTACAGCATTCGAAAGTTTTTATGATTTCAACTCGTAAATAATCAGTTTACAGGGTATATGTGAATACTTAAAGAGTGAGTTTGGGATTGGATTGCTTATTACAACTACATAATTGTTGAGATAAGCAGAACCACATAACTAGCTGTATAAGAAAATGCAGCCGAGTAACAAAACGCAATGCATGGGATAGTGTCTGGATTCGCTTGTGCTATAATGATACCCATCTTTCAATGAGCATTTGATGAATTTCAATAAATTAACTCCCAAACAATTTATTGAAAACAAACCTTAAATACGCATATAATTATAAGCATTTTGTGCCTACTTAAATACTTAGAACAAGTTATTTATTCGATCAAAACACACTAGCTAAACACCAAACACCCCATAGACTCAAATGTATAATGTAATCATAAGTATTTTGCTTTTATCCATATACTTAAAACTGCTCAATTACTGTATCACAATTGGATACAAACTCGACACCACATGTTAGGCTCGGTATAACTATCCTAACATATAGACTAATGTGTATATTAAATTATAATATAATTATAAATCACCATTGTAAAATTTTGAGGAAAACTACTGAAAAATGTAAAGATCACATACACGAATTCGACAAATATCCAAGCATAAAAACATAAAGGTAATATAAATCATTACTAACCCTAACTTGAAGTATCTAACGACAACAAGTGCATCAAGACCACAATTACTTAAAATATCATCCTCCGTAACTTTAACCGCATCACGAATCCACTCAAACGAGGGCAAAAAACGCCTATACGACCCTTCATACGCTACCGAAATCCCAAGCCCAATACGCCTAGAATAATAGATATTTGCATTTGCATGATGTTTACGTAACACTGAAAATAAACATATGATGACTATTGCTAGACCAATATTGATCGACGCTGAAGCTATTAAGCTTTCTGGCGTCATTGTGATGGAGGTGGTTGTTGCAAGGTGTTAGTGATATGTGTGAAAGTGTATGGGGTGGTTTTTGGTTGTTGCCACCTCTGTGATACGTGGCGGGAGTTTAAGGTACTTGCGGTTTGGTCGTGTTCGAGTTTTGACTTTTTCTGTTTTAAGACAATTAGTTTCGTAGAAAGTAGAGTAATCAAAGTTGATGAGATGAAATCATAATTTTCTTCTAATTTATTCTAAAATAGCGCGAAAAAAAAAAAAAAAAAAAAAAAAAAAAAAAAAAAGAAAAGAAAAACACCTTATTCCGTCCCAAAATATAAATGCAGTTTGACTATTTTTTTGCAACTTAATTTGACCTTAATTAGATTTCCGTGTTGTATAATATTTGATCAAATGTATACCAATAAAATATATGCAAAACACAATCCATTTATATATTTTGCATCAAGTATTATATAAAACGAAAAAAAAAATAATTAAGGTCAAAATTGCAAAAAGAAAGTCAATATTGACTTATATTTTGAAACGAATGGAGTAGTAAAAAAATAATAAACGGTTAGCCGACATGAACATAAAATTTTTGACAAAATTCGATTTTATCAGTTTGTGTGAGTAATTTTTCGGTTGTGCATCTATGAAAGTATTTTAAAGGTAACAAACGCTCTTCTGTGTGTGGACGCTCTTTTCTAATTTTGATAAATCAATTATGACAACAGTTAAATAGGTTATCAATGGTTTTGGTTTGGTTTGGTTTGTCGGTGATATTAGATAGTTCAAGGGTAATAGTTTAGGTATAGACGGAGGCGAGATTCGATAGTTCAAGGGTAATAGTTTAGGTATAGATTCGATAGTTCAAGGGTAATAGTTTAGGAATAGAGTGAAGGGATACAGTGAGAAGCTGTAACCACCCATAAAATTTCATCAATATCATTTCCACCATAATACCTATATCAGGTATTTTTACAGGTAAATTTTTGCTTTTATTTCCTTTTCATTACATGCATGACTCTCTAGACCTGCTCACGTATCCACTCAAGCCAAATATCTCTACACTCACATCATATAAACTCCTAGTATGTCAAGTCTAAAATCACAACATCACCACAATAAGTAATCTATCACTCTAACACACTATATCTATCACAATACCAAAATAAGTCCTAATCAAGCCCCCTAAGTGTTTACGGTTATCTCTAAAACCCTAATTGCTTATCTAAACTGGTTTGAAAATGTTCAAGGCTTATGTATGAGTTACCTTAGCAACAATAGGATATCTTAGCACCCCTAAACCCTAGTACAACCCCTTAGAGCTTAGGTACAAGTCTCTTAAGCACAAAACCCTAAATAGGTCACAAAGTCCCGAAACTAGGTCTAAACTTTCCCGAATCTTTAGTGTAAGCTACCACCACTTAGTATAAGCTTCCTAAGCCCTAATCCTAGTCACTAAACACTTATAGGACCCTAATCTAGGCACTAAACCTTAAGCTAGACCCTAATCACACCTTAAGCTAGATTAAGCCTAAACTAAACCCTAATCCTAAAACTAAGTACTCTAAGCACCTCAAACACCTCAAACACTTAGCCTATCACCTTAGTCACCCTAAGCACACTCCCTAGCACCTCCCAAGTAGCACACAATTAGGTGCATCACCTACTTGTCACCACCTCCACCTCGCGACATCACCACCACCACACAACCTCTACATCGCCTCCTAGCCCACCTTAGTCATCACCATAGCCTCTAATAGTCGTCTTTAGTTGTCATGATTCACCTCCCCCCCCCCATGCCACCTCAACATCCCTTTCTTCCTCCCCAAGGCTAACGAGCCCTACAAATAGCTCGTACCCCTTTCATTCAAAATCATACCACCACTCCTCACCACCTTAAATATTCTGTACCTAGTAGTAGTATACAAGCCATAGTAAGACTAAGAGTCGAAAACCAAGTCTTGAACCCTTGTCGAGTTGTTTTCCCACCGAGAAACCCTAAAACCCATGTTCGCCCCATTTCTTGATCACGTAAGCCTTATAATAGTTCTAATAGCTTTAGTACAGTCCTAGGATAGTTATAGGTTGCCTTAGATCACCTAGAAACCCTTGCCTAAGCCTTGATCATTTTTTTTTTAACATTTTCATTTTAAAACCTTAATTTTGGTCGAATTGCTATTTATATGCTATAAGCTCTTACCATAAGCTATATGCTAGTTTAGGTAACTTAGTTAAGCTAATATTAGTAAGTCATAAGCTAGGAAACTCTTTTGTTTCATAAAAATATAGTTGCATGGAATTAGGACTAGTTTTGCAAAGTTTTCCATGCATAGGGGTATATATGGTAACTTTCTGAAAATATTAAGTCTATGGACTATTTTGCAAAGTTATATAACCTAAGGATAAAAGTTAATATAGTTATAAACGTTAGGACTAGATTTGTAAAAGTTATTAAGTCAAGGGTATAAATAGTAAATTTTGAAAACTAATAAGTCTAAGGGTCATTTCTGTCATTTTCCTAAAATATACAAGTATAGGGGCTAAATGTGTAAATTCTAGAAAGTTAAAAGTCTANCCTTAGATCACCTAGAAACCCTTGCCTAAGCCTTGATCATTTTTTTTTTAACATTTTCATTTTAAAACCTTAATTTTGGTCGAATTGCTATTTATATGCTATAAGCTCTTACCATAAGCTATATGCTAGTTTAGGTAACTTAGTTAAGCTAATATTAGTAAGTCATAAGCTAGGAAACTCTTTTGTTTCATAAAAATATAGTTGCATGGAATTAGGACTAGTTTTGCAAAGTTTTCCATGCATAGGGGTATATATGGTAACTTTCTGAAAATATTAAGTCTATGGACTATTTTGCAAAGTTATATAACCTAAGGATAAAAGTTAATATAGTTATAAACGTTAGGACTAGATTTGTAAAAGTTATTAAGTCAAGGGTATAAATAGTAAATTTTGAAAACTAATAAGTCTAAGGGTCATTTCTGTCATTTTCCTAAAATATACAAGTATAGGGGCTAAATGTGTAAATTCTAGAAAGTTAAAAGTCTAAATCATATAAGTACATAAGTTTAGGGTATATATTGTAAATATATGAACTAGAAGGGTATAAAGTGAATTATTTTCATAAAAATAAAAACTATCTTTTATTTAACAACATAACACAATACTAGGGAGCTTCATGTGAGGGGTTTCATTTGGGTATTCGTTTTCACGAGTTTGTTGGGTTTACGATTTAAAGTGCCCTGGCTCCTCAAACGTTTACTACATGACCTCTGGATTATGATGGCCCGAACGGTCTTATGTTATATCTATAATCTAAATATTTAACAATATAACGCAATACTATGGAACTTCATGTGAGGGGTTATATACCTCTGAATTATGATGGCCCGAACGGTGTTATGTTATATCTATGATCTAAATATTAAGCAACGTAATACAATACTAGGGAGCTTCATGTGAGGGGTATACCTCTAGATTATGATGGCCCGAACAGTGTTACGTTGTAATTAATATTAGAAATCCTAGGGATAACTACTTAAGAAACCTAAATAAGATAACTAAAGCTTGACATACACCCACACCTACAATAAACCTCAGGATACGTGAGTAAGCAGTCTAATCTCTGAGTCACTTTTACATCAATCAGATTTCCCTAAGCCCAGGTGAGTTCATAGCCTCACACTTTTAAATTCCGTGAGTTTTCATAGCCTCACTTTTAAATGGTTTACAAACCCTGTGAGGGGGCCGGGATACATGTTTTAAACCGAATACAAGTCTTTTTCTTTGGTTATTGCACGAGTGTTACTTTCTACCACCATTACATAACTAAAATTCATGAACCATAATCACTTGCGAGTGAACGCGAATATAGTTGATAGATCTATTGGAGTTTGACAACTCCCGTTGGTTTGCCCCATCCGGGTACCAATAAGTACTATATTTGAAAACACCCCTTTATGCTTAACTTTGGCAAGTTAACCTTATCACCGTCCCGTCATGTAAGGGTCTGCAGTGCCCCATGACCTGGACATGTCAACGTGCGGTCTCATGAGCTTAGTGCAATAACCCTCTTTTCATGATAATTGTATATGCGTTGCAATTATCATAAACACTACATTTTCCTTGAAGGGTGAAACAACTGACCCTGTGGGACTTGTATTCACACTATCACTTAAACCTATGACTCTCACTCAACACCTAGTGTTGAATTTGAATCTATCTATAGAATTGAAATGTGAATGAATTGGAATGTTAAAGATTTGGAATCTTAAGAAATTGGAATTTGCAAAAATTACGCGTGTTTGATTGGAAGAAAATAAAATGGCGAAAAACAAATTATATTAAAATATTTAAAATTTTATTTTAAATTAAAATGGATAAACTGAATAATAATAATAATAATAATAATAATAATAATAATAATAATAATAATAATAATAATAATAATAATAATAATAATAATAATAATATTTTATTAATATTAATATTAAAAATAATATTAACATTAAAAATATTATTATTATTTTTGTTATTATTATTAATTATTGTTATTATATTAATTATTATTAATATTATTAATTATTATTATTATTATTATTATTATTATTATTTAAAATAATAATAATAACAATAATAATAATAATAATAATAATAATAACTTATTTTTATGATAAACATATTGAATTCCATGAAATTGTAAACATTCCTCACACTTTGCTATGGAATATTGAATTCCATATAAATGGGATTTTGAAGGATTTCATTCCATTATATTTGTCAACCAAACATGTTAAGGAATGTAATTTAGATTCTGAATTCCTTGAATCTGCCAACCAAACACGTTATGGAATGAAATCAGATTCCAATTCCATCAGAATCCTGAAGATTTAGCGAACCAAACGGGGTCTTAAGTTGACAAAAAAGCTTCGATATAAAACATTGTATGGATGAGCGTTCTAAAATCAATGGAGCTGTTTACTTGAGAAATTCCATGTATACCCACAATTCTAAAGCCTTGCGTATCTTGATTTGTAAATCTAACTTACTAGACCATAATTATTTATTTGTACTAAATAACAAATAAAATTTCCAATACATAAATCGCTAAACTCTCTTAACTTTCAAAAAATGGTTATAGAGTGGCATTGATGACACCGAAAAACAATGTCGCCGTACCTGATCTCTTAAAGGCAATCAAGATTAAGTTGTGTAACATTTAACATACGTAATAACTAGTTTATAACCACGTGTGTAAACGAGGTTACAGTATCAAGATAAAATTAATTTATAACACACGTTTTAATTTTGATATTTATAAACCCATGTGTATACGGAGTTTAATAGTTTAATCATAACAATAAACGATCACTACTAGAGATTTGAGAATAGAGCCCCCTTCATAGAGCCCAGTTTTAGTGAAAAAGGGGCTCTAAGTGAATTCCGTCTTAAAAAAAGGGGTTTAGAGCCATGTTTTCAGTTAAGAAACCGGGCTTTATGTTAAAAACCAATAGAGCCATGTTTTCATTTAGGAAACCGGGCTCTATTCTTCTTATAGAGCCATGTTCTCTAACAAAAAAACGGGCTTTATGTTCTGAACCCTTAAAGCCGTGTTTACTTCTCAAAACCGGGCTCTATTACAAAAAAGGTATACACTTAGTTTGATTTTTCATTTGAGCAATGAGCGGGATTTCTCCCTCCTATTTTTTTCACTTTGCATTCCTTTTATTCCTTTTCACCTACCAGATCTACATACAACATAAAACTAGATATCATCACCACAATCCGCCATCGCGCACCATCACCGCCTTCGTCATAGCGCACCACCACTGCGGCCACACCGGGCATCATCACCGCCTTCTTCGCAGCGCACCACCACCGCGGCCACGTCGCGCATCACCACCACCGTGTCGCCACCATAATTCCTAGTTAGGAGGTATAACATCCATTTTATTTACTATTCAGCTAAATGTTTTTTACTGATCATTTTTCTAGCAATTAGATACTAGCATATGTTCTTCAATATGTTGAGTTTGTTTTAGGCATTTTTATTGTTGAGTTTCAATATGCAGTACATATAAGGATTCACAGTAAGTACTCCAGTATATTTGAATCTAATTGAATACAACGTGCTTGATGAAATGCTTAAGTGATATATGACAATCATATCAATGGATCTTACCTGTTTGTTTCTGTTAGTGAATGGTTTTGATTATTGATATTGCAACACCTTAGATTCTATGAGGAACCTTGAAACACTTTCTACTTCATTTACTGTATAACTTTTTTGGTACAAGTGTATAAATTTAGATGCTTAATCTGTCCCAATCAATTGACGGGTAACAATGGTCGTAAGAAAAAAATATATAGTTGAATATATCCTTCTAGTTGCGGTAGAAATGCGTCATGATTGTTCTCTATCTGATGCATTTTGCTTCCTACAAGACTAAAGGTATAATCTTTCGTTTGATTTATGTTACAAGAAATTCACTCATAAATGAGTTAATCATATGAATACTTTCACTGCAGGTTCTCGTTCCATTACTCAAATTGTTCAAGGCCAAAGTGAGTACTTCCCTCAGTTATACAAGTGAGAGGAAACATGGACTTCTCTTTAAAAATTGTTGATTTGTTCCCAACATAATAATTACTTCAACAACATGACAATGTGTGCTTTCCGTGCTGGTGATGACGTTTATGAAGTTACACATCAGCACATAGGTAGCATAGGTTTGCCTATGTGGAGAGGTATATCTTTGATTTTTCAGACTTATGTTTTGATTCTTTTGAACTGTATTTGATTCAAGTATTAAAATTTGCAGGATGGATGGGTCATATGCATTTCTAAGCCAGGTTTCTAAACCTAAGCCCACAGACCAGGCTTGGGCCAACTGTCTATCGGCTAATACCATGTTCCAATTCTTAGTTTGGAGCTAGTTTTCCTTTGCAAAATGCGCCCTTATGATTTGGTTGTGGCGTCGCTTATCAAGCTATAGATATCTTTTAACAATATCATTCAGCTTTTGCTGGCGTGCTTATAAAATGTATGTAAATTATAGTTTACGTGATACTTTCGTATTTAAGTATTTGGTTTACTTGTTTTTTCAGACTTGGAGTTGTTATTCTTATAAACTCTATTTGATTTGACTGTTAATTTTTTTTTCAGGTTGGTTTTTAAGGATATGCGGGTTCTATTGTAAGAATTTTCACGTTCTATCCTAAACAAGGTTTTGTGAAGTGAAACTCTAACATCAGAGTAAAACAACTGTAGTGCAAACTTCATTGCAGTCTTATTTGAAATGGTCCGATTCAAGTAAGATTTCTTTCGTTTTATTATTACTCTTTCAATTCCTTAACAAATGAGTTATGCATAAGAATCTTAGAATCTTAGATACATGTAACAAGGATGCATCATTGCTGTATTAGTAATTGTAGCAACCCTTAATGTGCATATTTAGGTTATTTTATATTTATTGATTGCTACTGCCTCCATTTATGTCAACCAGGTCAGTCTTGCAGCAACTCACCAGACTTAAAACTATGTTGGGATGATTAAGGTGCTTTCTTTCTCAAACGTGTGGCTATCGCTTCCATCCTTTTGGTTTAATTTGTCGGATTAGCAGTTTCATTGGTTGGAAAAAGGTGGCGAATTCTAAGTGCAGACTCAAGATTGTAGCTTATATTAAACTCAAATGCTTTGTATAGATAATTCTGCTTAGGATTTTGTATAATGGATGACATATGAAAATTTCAAACCATGACCTCTTTTTCTTGAAGTTTTAATTTATTGGCTGAATTTAGCATTTTTTTAATTATTTTGTTCTATAACAGAGCCATGTTTATGATTAGAAAACATGGTTTTATGTTTTTTTTTAAACAAATGATTTCACATAGAGCCAGGTTCCTTAGTTAAAAACAGGGCTTTAAAATGAGGTATAGAGCCCGTTTTCTAAACAGGGCTTTATTGCTCTTTCACATAGAGTCCCCCCCCCCTTTTGAGCCCTCACCCAAAACCGGGATCTATGTGGTATTTCAACCGGGCTCTATTGCCTTTTTGTAGTAGTGGATGTTTCTTATGCTAAAATTAAGAGCTTATATGGTAATTGTTAAATTTAGGAACTTATGTAAAATAATGCAAATTAGGAATTATACAATTGAGTGTTGACGATTTTAGTGTTATCACATATATTTTATGTAATTGTAACTTACTTGGGATCAAGGGCTTAATCGGGTTTAGCTTACAGTCGAGTTAGGAGGTACGGAGTGAACACTCGTTCTAGCTAGCTTGATGCCGCCACGAATAAAGAGTGGGGGTCAAGGGGATGAGCACCTTGTTGGGCGGGGGTCAAGGGGGGACACCGTTCGCGGGGTTTGGGGCAGCGCACCAAAACCTAAACGATATTTGGGATTCTGATATTACCCATTTCTTTCTAAACGATTTTTCCCACCAAAAGACACTTCTTTTCCCCAACAGTCGTGATCCTTTCCGCCAACCGATTTTAACTTACTTTTGGTTAAGTATTTCCATTACATATTGATCTTTTCCATAACATAACAGATAGAACAACTTTCTGTGTATTACTTTGATTTCCCGTGTCTTAGAACAAAGTGTAGTTCTCTGAATTATCCAATTGAGGATTTCATGATACCCTAGGCATATGAGGTCGAAACACTTCAATCTGAAAGTGATCTTAACACGATTCAAAGAATATATCAGGATTATTACCACCCACATACACCATACTCTAACAATAAGCTCATAAGTTGAATTATCAAAATAACTATTTATGTAGTGTTTTGACTTAATTATATAATTTGTTAATAAAATATAATATAATTGCACTTAAGTATATATAAAATAGGAACATGTCTCAACTACTGCTTGTTTTTGTGTTTTTTTCCATTAGCCAATCTGATTAAATTTTCGCTAAAGTTTGACTTTTATTAGTTAATCAGATTATTCAACTATGTCATATGACAAGATTGAAGCATTCGATTGATTTAGTTCCAGATTATGTTTTTCGAATGATAGTTTGAATATATAATCTTTTAGGTTTAGGAAATTAGATAACAATGAACATTTTTTAACGTCGCGTTTTTTAGTACATGAACTACAAATTCACATTTTGGTAACTTATCATACTATAAAATTTAACACATCTCACTATTTTAAATAGTGATACCTTACAAAATTATGCATAATAATGGAACAATGTTTGAAAGTTATTAACATTTTATAGGATATTTTGTAGTTCAAGCTCCAAAGTACAAATTTTGAAAAGGGTTAAAGATATGATTTACCAACGTATTTTATAAAATTTCCAAATATCAGTAATACTAGTATACTTTTAAAAAACTTATTATCACCATTCAAACTTTTACAAATTTTCACATATAGGTAGTATACTTTTACAAAATTTTCACATATAGGTAATTTACTTTTACAAAAATTTCAAATATGGGTGATATACTTTACAAAATTTTCACATATGGGTAATATTTTCATGTACGAAATGGGTTTTTTAAAAGTATATTACCAATATGTGAAAATTTTGTAAAATACGTTAGTAATTTGTCTTTAACCTTTTAAATCCTCGGATCTATTTAGTGACCTAAACGCTTTTCTTTTAGGAAAAAGATTGGGAGACCTAAAACATATGACTAATTTTTTGCCTAACTTACGTGGCATTACCTCATTGGATCGTGAAGAAGTGGGTCCGGTTGATACAACCAATGAATTGTTGCCACACATGTTTAGGCACAAAATTAGGCACAACTCTTAGGCATGCCAATCATTTCTCTTTCTTTTATCAAAGATGACCTTTTTATCTTGAGAAGACTTGGTAATTAATTAGTTACTAAAGTAAAATTTTCGGTCTCTTATCAACAAAACAATATGAATAATATAAACTAAGATAATACGGAGTATTTCAAAAGAAAATGTTCTTTTTTGTAATTGTGTGCAAAAATATAATCTTTAAACCTATACAAGTGTTATGTGATCCCACAATATACACAACGGATTGCAAACAAACCACAACCAATAGAAACACCATCATGCACCAATAAAAACCACCCACGTAAGCTCCACATCTTATCCAACAGATTGCATACCACAAGCCACTTCTATTTCTTCCTACTACTTTGATATTTCATCTCAAACATTTTCATCGAACACATTGTCTAGGCATCCAACAAAAATGTCGTTCACAATCTCCACAAGCTTCATCCAACCACTTGAACTATCGAAAACATCGCACCTAGGATCCCGTAAGGTTACTAGCTCTAGCATAGTGTGTTCTGGTGCAACTGAAGACAAAAACAAGGGGACTGATGGAAAGGGTTCTTTGAAAGCTTTGTCGGCAGCACTCGCACTGTCGTCGATTCTTGTTTCGTCGACAGTGCCAGCACTGCCGGCAGCTGCAGATATTTCGGGGCTTACTCCTTGTAAAGAGTCTAAGCAGTTTGCTAAGAGGGAGAAGCAGCAACTAAAGAAGCTTGAAAGTTCTTTGAAACTATATGCACCTGATAGTGCTCCTGCTCTTGCTATTAAGGCTACCATGGAAAAGACCAAGCGCAGGTAATTAGTTACTATATATGAAATTCTATATTACTATTTTAATGTTTATGTATCTAGTTTTCTTAATTAGAATCTAAAAATATTATGCATATACTTATACATGTTGATGTATTATTTGCTAGATTATATAGTATGCCTGATTGAATACTAAATAAATCCTCCTCAAAATTTGTTAATTATATAGATTGTCCAAGTATTTAAAAAGCTACACTAAGTTGGATTTGTTTACTGGCTTATTTGTGATGACTCCGAAAAAGAAATGAATTACATGGGATTACTTGTTTACATGTAGATTTGACAATTATGGAAAGCAAGGATTGTTGTGTGGATCAGATGGGCTACCACACTTGATTGTTAGCGGAGACCAAAGGCATTGGGGTGAATTCATTACCCCCGGAATTTTGTTTCTATACATAGCCGGATGGATTGGATGGGTCGGAAGGAGTTACTTGATCGCTATTCGTGATGAAAAGAAGCCTACACAAAAAGAAATCATCATTGATGTTCCTTTGGCTTCGCGATTGGTATTCCGTGGCTTCAGTTGGCCCGTTGCTGCTTACCGTGAGTTCTTAAACGGGGACCTCATTGACCCAACTGTCTAACTTGTTGCTACAAGTTTATATGTATCTAATGGCTCTTTATTTTGTGATACTTGGGTTCTCATTAAAATTAAGGGATTGTTTCACAACTTGGAATGTACATTTTTTGTTATTGATTTGGAACATCAAATAGTAGTTCATTTAGAGTGAAATGTAATTTGGTTTTGCATTCAACTATGTGGATGATCAAGTCAGCCAAACTCGCAAACTTGCTTTGATTCTTCCAATTTACCAATTTTAACCAAATCATATTCGCCCAATTGTGGCCGGCTTGTGTATCTTTAGAAACAAAGCATTCATCTACAAAATCTAAAAATGAAAAAGCTTTTCATAATTTGGAATTTGAGGAGAATCAACTATTGAGCTTTACACTAAAAATTAGCTAACCACTAAAAATAGCATAACTTAACCTGATTTTAAAAACATTAGATGTGATATGCATGATTTATTAAACAAAGCAAGAGTTGATGACCATATTTTAGAGGATAATGTCTAGTGTTAAAGTCAATACTGCTTTATTTTGTGCTTCTTTAAATAGTTCATACTTAATTTTCAAAAGTGGTAACCTTAAACCAAATTACCACTTCGTCTACTTTGAGATGGCGTTAAGGATTAATGGAGATAGAACATGGAAGAACAATATTATGTTTACCGACGTTTTATCTAACTTAAGTAAACAATAATGCTTAATTTTGTCTGATCAGATTATTGCTTCTAAACAACAGGGCAAAAGACACAAGATCAAATATTTTCAGTTGAAGCAGATTTTGATTAGCATTACGATATCAATTGGGTTAGAACAACTGTAAGATTTAATTGTGATGGTATATTGGCACAACCGATTAGAGTGTTCGGTGCAGCATTTTATACGCACGTTATAGAGCTAAAGTGGTAGCTATAACGCCGCTATACTACACCGTGTGATGCGTTATAGGGGCGGTACACGGGTGTTTTCTGTTATTTCTTTTTTTCTTTTTTAATCTTTATTTGGGTTTGGGTTTGGGTTTGGGTTTTTGTGATGTATGTGTTTTGATTGTGGTTGTTTTTGTGTCTAGTGCTTGTGTTTGCTTTTGTTTCGGTTTCTTTTTCTAGATTTTAGGGGGGTTCAAAGGAAAAAGAAGACAGATATTTTTGAATTTTTTCATTTTAAACTTTGTTAATATATAAGTTTACATTATTGGTCCTTTTGAGTGTTTTTCTTACACTGTTAGTTCTTGTTATGTTTACGATGTTAGTTCATGAGTTATTTTTGTTACATTTTTAGTCTTTAAAATGTGTAAAATTTGGTAATGTTATGTTGTACAAACTAACATGACGCGCGAATAGCTCACGTATAACCCGCACTACATCTAACACTCTAAGATTAGTACTTATCTTCCTCATAGTATCAACCAACCAAAAGATCAATCATTTTCTACTAGCTCCTTCTACATGCTTTTCTTTTATAAGCTTACGAATTTTGAAAAGTTCGTACAAGTTTTTACGCAAACAAAATTTATGTTATAAGTTATCTTATTTTAAAAGTCCAAACTCCATAAGTTTAGTGCCAAACATTCCCCGAGTGTTGTTTAACTTTGGAAAATTACATAATCTGATAAGTTGGTAAGACATGTTTGTTACGAACTTAATCAAGAAGCATAGCTTAACCGAAAAAGAAAGTCACAAGGGTGCAACTTTTTTAGTTAACAGTGTTAATTCTGTAAGCACATATTCAACACACAAAACCCATGTTAAATTATTTATTTACAAATAGGATTTTGCTAACAACAACCCAATGGGTTGTGGTTAAGCATTTCATAAATAAAAAATCAACTATTAATGAACTCCAAACATGTCATGTTTAACATCACATTTCATGTTTAGAACAAATAAATGTGTACAATTATGAAATATATTAGTTCATTTAATGTTAATTTTTTGTAATTCATGTTTATATTGATTTGGGTGTTTTTTTTTCTTTTCATTTTGTGTTTTCCTTACAGGTTGTTGCAATACCCAGATAAATGACGATCTTTGGCAGTTTCTACACAACATTGGGTAACTTTTGTAAACCTATTTAATTTTTATTGATTTGGGTCTTTGCTTAATTGTAAATTATAGTTGTATTGATTTGGGTTGTACTATGTTAATAGTATATTTTATTTGTGATTTATGAGATTTTTTAGTTTTAGAGTTTGAAATTGGGTGGATTTATTGATTACTGAATTGGGATATGCGAAGATATTTATGATTGTTGGTTAAAATTAGCTATCTTTTTTAAAACATGTAGATGTTGGAAGGGTGTCGGCATAATGTTAGTCACGGGACTTGATCCTGTATCGAGGATGTACAGGCTCTTTTCAAAGGTACCCACGGGACTTGATCCTGTATCGAATATGTTTAAGGAGGTTCATTATATACTGAACACACTTTAAATTTATTTATTAAAATCTTTTTAATTTGTTCCATATGTAATTGTGTTTATAGCATGTCACAACTGGAGGCACGGAATTGGAGTCGTTATTCTCTTTCAGTCGTATCTCCCCTGAGCGTGAGCACCTTATATCTTTGGTAAAGTTGATTCTAATACTTGACTTGGGATCTCTATTTCTTTAGACCGTAAACTAATAAATAAAGAAGTTAGTACCGTACAAATAGTATTAGTCGAATTGTTGCTTTGGGTTTTAGACATTAAAAATAGTATTAGAGTAGTTGTTTGGTGTACGGTTCGATTTGTGTGTATGCTTGAGAGTGTCTTTATAGGGAAATCTTACCTTCTTTGTTGAAATTAGCTATAGGGTCATTGTCATTGTTACAAGTTTGACTACGGGATATTCCAGTGAACGATTTAGTAATGACTACTTTTAGGTTCAGCATAGCTATATCATTATAGCATTTTGTAATAACTACTTTTAGGGGTTGTCTAGGATTGCTTTTTAAAATGCTTATAGGGAGATTTCTTATTAGCATATGTTCATTTCCGTGAGCTATCCCTACTCATTAGTGTTTACAGGAAAGCTCGAAGGGAAGAAGAAGTAGTGGCTGTTTTAGAAGAGATGCTACATGCTTGTGTGAGGCGTGTTACATTCTCATAGTTAAGCCATGGCTAATTATACCATGTCTTTTAGTTTAGTTTTACTAATATTAAGGTCTCGACCCTCTAGTTGATGTACCACTTTATTTACTGGTATGAAGACATTTTAATTGAACCGTGTTCCATACATTTGTCTTTCATTTTTGTTTTTGTTTTAGGTCAATGCAAAAAACTTGTAATAAATTGCTTGAAAATGCATCAATAGAAGTTTTCAATAATTATTTTGTTAGTTGTTTCTAGGGGTGGCTTTGAGTAATTTCCACAAAAGGGCATGTATAAACGCTAAGTTTTTAAACTAACAGGTGGAACTACATTTTAAGGTACGATGCTACATATAATGCTTCAGGATTGAACCTGGCACTAGTTACACAATTAGCATTATTTTTAACAATTAAGAGATAATAGTCACGTCTTTAAGCATTACAGTTGTTTTCGGATTATAGCGATCAATCCTTATGATAATTCCAAGACCCTTTCCGAAGCGTTTAAGAGTGCACACAGATAACAATCGTGTTTTAGCAAGAAAAGTATACCAGCAGAAGACTAACAAAACCAATATCCCAATATGGTAATGTACAAAAGAATAATACGAAGCATCAAAACGAGTGTGCCGACCTTAGGTAACAAGGAAAGAAAAAAAAGAGAGGTGCTTCAGTAGGAAAGAATTACTGCATGCATGATTATGTTTAATGGGCAAATGAGTAACACTATTAAAGGCAAGTTCAGGTGGTGTTTATGATGATGACTTTGTTGGATTATCTACGGTGGAGTGTAGACAACATAAATGTTGAGTCATGTCATTTGCTTATGTCTTTTCAAACAATGAACTCTTTAATTGAATGTTGAATCTCTAATATTTGAATTTTCTTTGTCAGGTTACAGCCAATTTTCATTTTCATTTTCATCTATTTACTAATTAATTTACGTATCTCAACTTCTTCATTGCAGGGGCTTCTCAATATTCTTCATCTAAGCAAATTCTAAGGTTAGTCTTTTTTTTTT
>LBNU01006413.1:23889-50840 GCA_014162995.1 Artemisia annua | reverse complement strand
CGTTCTTCTTACGTTTTTTCAGTTTTCATACGTTTTTGTCCGTCTTTGTTACGTTTTTGTCCGTTCTTCTTACGTTTTTCCGTTTTCATACGTTTTTCTCCGTTCTTCTCACTTTTTTCCGTTTTCATAGGTTTTTGTCTATTTTTCTTACGTTTTCGTCCGTTTTTCTCACATTTTTTCTGTTTTCATACGTTTTTGTCCGTTCTTCTTACGTTTTTTCAGTTTTCATGCGTTTTTGTCGGTCTTTGTTACGTTCTTGTCCGTTTTTCTTACGTTTTTTCCGTTTTCATACGTTTTTCTCCGTTCTTCTCACGTTTTTTTTTACCGTTTTTCTTAGGTTTTTGTCCGTTTTTCTTACGTTTTTGTCCGTTCTTCTCACGTTTTTTCCGTTTTCATACGTTTTTTCCATTTTTCTTATGTTTTCGTCCGTTTTTCTAACGTTTTCGTTTCGTTTTTCTCACGTTTTAACGTTTTCATACGAAAAAATTTTCAAAAAAATTTTAAAAAAAATTCAAAAAATAATTATCGAAAAAAAATTCTTAAATATTGGAAAAATAAAAAATACTTTTTAGGAATTTTTTAGAAAAAAATTAAAAAAAAAAATCTAAAATATATATTTTTTTAAAAATCGAATAATTTTTTTTTCAAATAATTTTTTTTTAGAAAAGTATTTGAAAATAAAAATATTTTTTAGAAAAATTATTTTTCAAAAAACATTTTTTTAGAAAAATTTTAAAAAAATGAAAAAAATTTACGAATTATATAAAAAAAAATGGGAACGGAAAAAACGTAAGAAGAACGGACAAATACGTAAGAAAGACGGACAAAAACGTATGAAAATGGAAAAAATGTAAGAAAAGCGGACAAAACGGACAAAACGTGAGAGAAACGGATAAAAACGTATGAAAACGGAAAAAAAACGTAAAAAGAACGGACAAAAACGTAACAAAGATGGACAAAAACGTATGAAAACTGAAAAAACGTAAGAAGAACGGACAAAAACGTATGAAAACGGAAAAAATGTTAGAAAAACGGACAAAAACGTAAGAAAAATGGACAAAACGTATGAAAATGAAAAAAAAAAAACGTGAGAAGAACGGAGAAAAACGTATGAAAACTGAAAAAACGTAAGAAGAACGGACAAGAACGTACCAAAGAGGGACAAAAACGTATGAAAACTGAAAAAACGTAAGAAGAACGGACAAAAAACGTATGAAAACGGAAAAAATGTGAGAAAAACAGACGAAAACGTAAGAAAAATAGACAAAAACGTATGAAAACGGAAAAAACGTGAGAAGAACGGAGGAAAACGTATGAAAACGGAAAAAACGTAAGAAGAACGGACAAAAACGTAACAAAGACGGACAAAAACGTATGAAAACTGAAAAAATGTAAGAAGAACGGACAAAAACGGGAAAAACGTGAGAGAAACGGATAAAAACGGACAAAAAGTGTATGAAAACGGAAAAAAACGTAAGAAGAACGGACAAAAACGTAAGAAAAACGGACAAAAATGAATGAAAACGAAAAAAACGTAAGAAGAACGGAAAAAAAACGTAAGAAAAACGGACAAAAAAGTAAGAAAAACGGACAAAAACGGAAAAAAAAACGTGAAAAAACGAGCAAAAACGTAAGAAAAACGGACGAAAAACGGAAAAAACGTAAGAATAATGAACAAAAACGTAAGAAAAACGGACAAACCGGAAGAAAAGATATAAAAAAATAATACTAATATTACTAGTTAAATAAATAAATTAAAAAAAAAAGCTATGGACGATTTTTGCAATTCTCTCTTACTCATTTAACGACCGTTAGGACTTATTTTGCAAGTTGCTACTAACGAGAAGGACGACTTATGTAAATAAATCTAACAGAAAACCTTAATCAGCCCGTTAGTACACAACCACGCAAAGATTAGTAAGTTCATACCCCAAGTTAGCAAAATTAAAAGTTCCAAACACAACTTAGTAAAACGTGTCAAGTTGGATACATTTAGAAATCATTATCCCTATTAGAAGAGGCTAAGCACCCTCCATTTTATAATAACGTGATATTGAGATAAACAACTTGCTTAAACCTTCTTAGTATTTTGTTATCAATTAATGCCTTTGCGTCCCCAAACATTATTTTTATTTATTTTTTATTTTTATTTATTTATTTATTTATTTATTTTCATTTTATCATTTGTAGTATTGACATATTCAAAATATCATGTTTACTCTCACATTTCATGCATCAATTAAATGTTATAATTTGAAAATAGTTTAAAGATAAAATCATAAAATAGGTGAAATGATAGATTATTACTTTTATTTGTTGTAAATGGACATTTTTCCATGTAGACAGACCAAAATAGTAATGTGAATAATTAAAATTGAACGAAAAGAGTGTAAGCACGTCTTAGCTTCTTTAGTTTTTAAAATTTAAATTTAAAATTTCTTATAAACATGCCTTGATGGCACATTTCATAAAACCCAATAGAAACCAAGTTACTACTAGAGTATGAAACACCTAATCACATCATAATTGACAACCAGCCAAATTGAACGGGAATCTTGCAACTAAAAAAATACAGTAATACCGAACGTTCATTACCAAACGAATACTACATGTATTATTTAACTTTAAACTATAAATGGCACCATTATTGAGAAATATTTTAACTAACAACTTGTAGTGTGTGGAGTTTTATAATGATCTGTATTTTTCACGTTATTTATGTATCAATCAAATTAAAATTAAATTATCATATCATTTTGGCTTTATATGTTTGTAAAGCACCCTCTGCTTAACTTTTCTTATATCATTATTTCTCTAAATCTAGAACTGAAATGAAATAGGTATCATGTATTTTGTCATTTGATTTGCACTTAAATCATAATGGGGATGGGTATGAGTTTTAAAAATACCAGACTTTTTGGCCCAGCTGTATGTGAGTGGCTCAACAATAGAGGTCGTGGGTTAAAGTCTCCGTTTGAGACATATATGAGATTAGATTTGTGAGATAGGTGGTGTTGGTTGTAAAAGTTTGCTGTTAAAAAAACTGGGTGTGAGTTTTAAAAATAATAATTGATTCGAACTTTGGAAGGTGAGCTCTCGTGAGGTAAGCTCAAGCTTGGCTCGTCAAAGCTTTGAATTTGGCTCAAACTACGCTCAAGCTAAGTTCAGAATGCTCGACTTGTTTTTATTCATATTTTTCAAACCAACTAATTAATACAGAAGATGGTTTAATCAATGTTTGAAAATCCAGTTTGACTCGGCTGGTTGAACCGTGAACCAGTTGGGTGACTAAAAGCCAATTTTGAGCAAAAATCTCGGTTGAACTACCGATTAAACAGGTTGAATCGTGAACCAAAAGCTTGTCTCATTTTCTAAAAAGCTACTCCATTCGTCTCAAAATAAGTATCCAGTTTGACTTTTTATTATTATTATTATTATTATTATTATTATTATTATTATTATTATTATTATTATTATTATTATTATTATTATTATTATTATTATTATTTTTTTCAACTTTGACCTTAAATATTTTTGTTTGTGTTACATAATACTTGATGAAAATTATACCAATGAAAATATATTTAAAATCCAATCCATTCATATATTTTGTATCAAATAAGTTAAATAAGAAAGACTTCAAAAAGTCAAATTAAACACTTATTTTAGAACGAAAATACTACTCCCTCCGTCCCAAAATAATTGTCCCCCGACAAAAAACACATATTTTAAGAAAAGTGCATTTATTGCAGCTTTCTCTTTCTTACTTTTTAGCAGAATGACAGTTCTACCCTTAACTAATTAATTATTGTATTCTTTAAAGTTTGTAATTATAATTTCAAGTAAGGGCAATATGGTAAATTCGATCAAATTTTCCTATCTATTTTTAGTAGTGGACAATTAAACTGGGACATCCTAAAAAGGAAATGTGGACCATTAATTTGGGACGGAGGGAGTAGTTTTTTAAACCTTGGGTTTAATAAAGAAAAATCTAAACACCCTGTTGAAATCATATAAAAAAGTCATTAGAGGCATATTTTTATTTATTTTTTTATTATTTTTTATTTTTTTAACATCTTCTAGTTGCTTGGAATCTCACCCAAATAAACTAAAAAAATAATCACAAAATCCCCCAAAAATCTGGTCCAGCTTGTCAAACAAACTACCAGCCTCCCATGTTGACCAGCCACCTTTCTATTTATATAAAAACCAACTCCATTTCCATCATTCAACCATCATAACACATAACCAACAAAACTTTTCTTCACAAAATAACCCATTTCATATCTTGCAAAAAAAAAAAAAAACATGCCACCTTATTCACAATCCATCCCAATCTCAAATGGCTTCTCCCAAAAACATAACCAAAAACAACAACCATCTTCCAACATCATCACCATTGATGTTGGAGGACACCTTTTTCAAACCACAAAACAAACCTTAACCTTGTCAGGTTCCAACACCCTTTTCACAAATCTTTTTAATGAACCAAACACAATACCATTTATAGACAGAGACCCTGAAATGTTTTCCATCTTGTTGTCTGTATTAAGGACAGGATACTTACCTTCTAAAGCTAAGGATTTTGACATACAAGATATTATATTTGAAGCTAAGTTTTATGGTATTGATCACATACTTGTTGAATCTTTGTCTAATGCTTCTCATTTTGAGCCATTTGGTTTAGAAAAATCGGTCGTTTTGCCGCTTAGTGGGAGAGATGTGCCTAGCTCTATTGCGACTACGAAAAATGGGTCTATTTGTGTTGCACATGGTAGTAAGATCACATCTTTTGATTGGTCTTTAAATAGAAAGTCTACAATGTTAACTAGCTTTAGTGCTATTGATTCCATGTTAGCATTAAGCGCGAATGTCGTTGCAGCTGGTGCTACTGATTTTAATGGCCTGCAGATACTTGATATTAATAAAGGATATGTTAGACAGAGTTTGAGCTGGGAAAATGTTACTAAATCTAGCTCAACTGTGCAGGCAATTGGTGTTTCAGATGATTATTTGTTTACTAGCTTTGAGTCAGGACGAAGGAACTCGAATTCTATTGTGATTTATGATGTGAAAGATAGTTTTAAGGTGGTTTCGGAGATAGCGCGTAATGAAATCTTTGGTGCTGATCTTGACTCAGCTATCCCTTCGACGAAATTGAATTGGGTACCTAGTGTTAATTTGCTAATGGCTTCAGGGTCTCATAGTGGTCCTTCAGGCGTTTCGGGTAATATTAAGTTTTGGGATATAAGATCAGGGAATGCAGTTTGGGAAATTAAGGAAAAAGTTGATTGTTTTTCAGATATCGCGGTTTCTGACACCCTTTCGGCTGTTTTCAAAGTTGGTGTCAATTCTGGTGAAGTTTCTTACATTGATTTAAGAAATTTTGGGTCTAGTGATTCGTGGAATTGTCTTGGTGACGCGCAAAAAGTTAGTACTGGTAAGAAAGAAGGGTTTGGATGTAAAATCGAATGTCATGGGAACCAAGTCTTTTGTGGCAAGCAAGGCGAGTTGGAGTTATGGTCTGAAGTTTTGATGGGATCAACGAAAAATGGAAAAGATCGAGTCTTTAGGAAGAACATTTTGGGTAGAGCGAAGGATTTGGGTGGAAATAGGATCACAAATATGGGTTTCGGAGGAAACAAGATGTTTGTAACGAGAAAGGATCAACAATGCGTCGAAGTGTGGCAAAGTTCAGCTAGAAGATTTTGATTTGTTTGAAGTGCAAACACATTTTTATTCTTTCGTTCGTTCGTTGTAAATTGGACTTTGTGTTCTATAGATCGTTTAGTTATCGTAAGATTACTCGATTACTAATGAAACTAGTGATCGTCACGGTTTATGTAATCTTATGTCCCAAAATTGCAAGATATATATCTATATGGTTGAGTTATAGGATCAATGGAATATGTACAAACTTTGGATCTTTGTAACTTTTATGCAAAATCTACTCTAGTTTTCACATTGTAATTCGGGAGTCATAATTTTTTAAGCATCATTCAACTCTTTTCCAGCAGAAAATATTGAATGGACGAAAAGTCTTAATTGAACAACTTCTTTTTAAGTTAAAAATAACATCTTTTAAAACACATGCACTTTATTCTCAACAAACCAAATGACGTATTTTGTGCATCCTTTTCATATGATTAAAATGATGTATGTTCATACCTACATATTTTACCTAACCACGTTTTTTAGGCCATTCTATATTTCATTATTGCAGTGTTGATATTTATGCTGGATTAACTGAACAAAGTCGTAAGATATTGCCGAATCTGATTAGAGCACTTGGTACCGAACGTCATAGGGCGCTTTATTACCCTATAACATGACCCTATGGCACCCGCCCATACCAACTTTTAACGCATAAATGAGTTTGTCGAATCTCTCAAGTGTTTGGAAACTGAAACACGCCCACACGGACAAGATTTAGCTAGTCAAAAAATCGACAGACTCGGTTATTATATGGCTCGAACCGCGACTCGTTTGCTAATTTGTTTTACACTCATATAAAATAGGCAAAATGAACGAACCACATGTGCAATAAATAGCCGTTATTACAAATTTATACTATCTAACCAACGTTTTTTTTGTTATTATGTTTTATATCACAGGTTGTCATGACTCATGACACATGATATTTATTTTTAATTCATATATAATTTTCTGTTGCAACAATTTGTATACTAACTTTACTTTGTTTTTACGTAATAACTTACTAAAAACTTGTATGATAATGTGCTAAAATGATTTAGAAACTATGTGTTATAAAATAGCCTCATGCAATTTGCAGTTTTAATGCTAGAATTTTGCTAGGCATAGTTCGCTATATACGTAGAAATTTTACTTTTATAAGAAGCTTCTACATTCAATCGTTGGTTAAATTTTGAATTTAGAAGCCATACGAATATTTATGACGGTATTTATTTTCTTCCTACTTGACCATATTGTTTACTTTAGTTTCTTTTTTTTTTTCTAGACAATAATATAAACTATCACGGTTTAAATTATGTTTATGTGTTCCTTTAATCGTGATGTTACACGATTTACCCCTCTCATGATAGTTGTTAAACTGATTAATGAAAGGCACCACAAAAGCAGCTTTCCTTTTAGTTTACAAACAACAATAACATACCTAATCCCGCTGAGGCGGGTTAAGAGTGACGTAGAATGTAAAAACTACCCATACCCCAGGATAAACACGAGAGTAAGAAGACTGCTTCCAAGAAGACTTCCGGCAAGTGTATGCGGTGAGAGTGCTCAGATATAGGTGCAAGTGATTCCTGTTTAATTTCCTTTATTTTAATTGGGTAGTCAATCATGTACACTATCTTTTAAAAGCGATGCAAATGAGACATTTTAATATACAAAACTATATCAAATACATGAAAAGAAACAAAAAAAGATACTGAAACATTATATTATACAAAACGTGGCCTTTAAAAAATATGTATAAAACAACTGTATTATATGGTTCTCTACTTCTCTTGATCTGGTGTCCATGACCTGTATCAAATCACCATCATAATGACTCTGTTATTTTAACATACTATATTTCTGCGGTTATTTTCAATGGGGAAACACTACATAAACCGTAAAGATATGACTAACACAAGAAAATAGGCCATGCTCTATAACATATAGCTAACATTTGAGTTATGTTTAAAGACGTACACTTTAGATACGGGTGAAAGTCAACAAGAAAATACAGGTTAAATTGGCCAAAATATATGCGTAGAAACTAAGGACATGTCATTAACAACATTCACAGTGTCATTTTAACCTGATCATGAGGCGAACCAGTTTCTTTTATAATTTTTTAAGTGGCTATGGAGCCAACATGGTCAAGCTGATATCCCACAATTCTTTAGCCAATTTTGCATCTTTAGCATACGAATTCGGTTGGGCTATATTATTGTCCATGAAATACTAGTTATAATACCCGCGCTCGCGCGGGTTTTTTTTTTAAATTTTTTTTATTTGAATGATATATTTTATTTATTAAAAAAAAAATAATTTAATCTTTAAATTTGTTTTGTTGATATACTACATAAGTAGAAGATAAACATAAAAGATAAAGATAAGATGCAACTAACGATATGATTAAACTTTTTAAATGATTATCTTTAATAATAAAAAATTATAATTAAAATAATAATTAAAATATTACTTAATAAGGGAAGGTTGAGTTTTTCAAAATGGAAAAGTCCTCACTTTGGGTTTTGTTTTATTATATAAAAGATTCACCACTAACCCCTTTGACTTGCGGGTGTAACGCGACGTAACATGTAGTTGCTGCTCCCTGCAAATCATATGGATTGAAATAAAATTACATTCATGTTCTTTGCTCGAGAGTAGGGGTGGCAAAATGGGCGATTTTGATAACGGGTCAAAAATAGGTAATTTTGGCATAAATCGGGTCAGGTTGACCCAGAACAGTTTCTGTCCAAGAAAAAAAAATTATGAAGTTTTTGATATATTATCTGTTTGGTAGATATAACAGAAAAAGGTTTTGATATATTTATGGTATATTAAAAAAATAGCTATTAGCAGGTTGCGTGCATTAAAATGTAAAATATACATTTTGGCAACTTTCAGCCCAAGTAATGTTTCCTTAACTAAATATTTTGATTTTACCCATTTGACATGTAAGAGATAAACCATAAACGAAATCAACCCATTCTAGTTAAGATAGATGATAATGCTTAAAGATTTATTGAACCTGAGGGATGTTTTTGAGGAAGTATTTGCCAAACCAATCAACCAAACCTGAATCAAAAATCAAATGCAAGATCTTAAACATAAGCCTAATGAGAATAACCCAAAAAATGAAGCTACAATGGAGTTGAGTAGTTATGTGTTACCATCGATAATGCTGTGATAACGTAGAAGATTAGTTGCAATAGATCCAGGATGCAGAGCATTTGCAGTTATGTTCATCCCGTTTTCCTGGTTGTGTTACCATCGTTAGATAGGCCGCGATTAAAAGATGGGACCCACAAAAATAGAGATTAGAGCAAAATGACATAGAAAGAACAATATCCTATTTGCTTCATGGATACGCAACACTTCCTATTTCAGTTCCAAAATTACAGTTTGCCCATTTTCGGGACTAAAGTAATATGTAAACATTCCCATTGAGCTAAATTTCTAGTTAAATATCTCAAATAGCATTTTTTTTCATCAGATAAAATATCATAAATACCTTGAAGTGTCTTGTTAGCTCCTTAGCATGCAGTATGTTGGCTAGTTTAGACTGACCGTACGCGTATATAGGGTTGTAACTGCAGAGTGAAATTTCCGCAAACATGTTCATAAATGTTCACATGCAATGCAGTTTTGCCTAAGTAATGACAATATAATGAGTATAGCTAAGAAAGTGATTTCAATTAACATACCTCGATTCATTGTTAAGTTGATCAAAGTACATTCCTTTGTATGCAAATCGATGAGCTTCTGATGACACGTTGACTATTCTTCCTTCAATATTCTGTTCATGTGATGTACGCTTCATGGTCTCCACCAAAAGTTTTGTCAAAAGAAAATGACCTAACAATTTAACACATTGGTCACGGAATGAAAATCCACTTCTAACATCATGTTTTCAAATATGTAACAAAATAGATATGTATGATTTGAACATACCTAGATGGTTAGTTGCAAACTGTAGTTCAATGTTGTCTTTTGAAAGCGTGAATGGTGGAGCCATAATCCCTGCATTATTACTTCCAAAGAAAATTATGTAAGCAACCATCAACAATAAAGCGTAAACAACTAAACTATCAGCAAGATACATCTCAGTTGAGACTTTAAGAAAATCAGAATCATGTAATTGTTAATTAAAGCTATGGATGGGCAGGAAACTTTTCAAAATTATCATAGGGCAAATTGCATAAAATGGCAACGTAGTTTACAAAAATGAACCAATTTGTAGTTACGACAATGAGATGTTTGTGATTAGAATTTTTCTTTGCTCACATATTGTAATTATATACTGATAATTTATTGATCAAAGTACTTTTTTGGTGCATTTTGGCAATAACTTTTTTACGCAATAATCACCAAACTAGCCAATTTAAAAAGTCTATAGGGCACCCTTGCACCCTGATGTCCTGTTAGTGACTTCCATGAAGGTACCATATTGGGACATCAAAATCATATTAACCAAACAAACCATCTCGAAAAGTACGTTGCTATTTTGTGAAAATTTCCCTTACAATCAGTCTTTGTAAATATGATCATTCTGACACTTTGGAAAAGCATAATGATTTTAAAAAAGTTTCTTCTTGCTCATCTAGGAGATATTATAAAAAAGTGAATATATAGTTTCTTACATGAGAATATTCAAAGGAAGGCCCGAAGAAATGAATTCATCTGCAAATTTCCTTACAGATGCCAGAGAGCTAAGATCCAACTCCATTACATCAAGTTTGGCGGTTGGAAAAGCGTTAAGTATAGTTTCTTTAACTTTTCTACCACTTTCCATATTTCTTACAGCCATAACTATATGTACACCATGCAAAGCTAGAACTCGCGTTGTCTCCGTGCCAATACCACTTGTAGCTCCTAAATATACACAAATTTATCATTAGAAAAACAGTATATATATAAAGCTCAAAGAGTAACCGTTAACCCCAATAACGGAACCATGGGCTATAGACATATTACACATTCTTTTCCTCTCATGCCATGAGACATAATGAAAATGTTGAAATGTTAAAGGGCCTACACAATCCTAAGTTGAAACTACTTAAACTTCAGATCAGAAACCATTTTATATAAAAATATGATTCATTGTATGTGTTCGGAGAGTTTAAAGTTTGACCTCAAAAGTCAAAGCACGGTCATGTTACCAAAATGAAGGGAGTGACCACTTTTCAGGGAATCATCTTCAAGTGTAACAAAGAAGCATTTATTCACAAACAAACCCGATTGCCAATGAACGTATTAAAGTACCAACAAAAGTACTTCACTGTTAAACAGTTCACCTTCCCAAAAGAAAGTCGGTATTTGACTTTTTAGTGTCAAAAAAGTTAGGACCTAACAAGTTACCATAATCATCAAATTAACGAGTGATAGGTTTTTTAAAGGCTGATAACTAATCAAATTATAGGAGAAAAACCAAAAAGCAATTCTTATTTGGAATTACAATACTAGAAATGGTTCCGGGTCACTTTTGAATTTCAAACTTCTAAAAACAAAAGTTGACTTTCACTTTTGATACTAAGAAGTGTAAATGGTGAGCGCAACCATGGTCCAACAATCAAATTAGCGTTTATTGCTTACAATAGCAAGATAATTTACTTGTTTAACTACTTTCTTGCTTTATACCGAAAATAACAGACCATAGCAACCAAAGGGTAAAATCACGTTGCAATTATAGGTAAAAAGAATGAAATCATGTTCTTATCTTTGGTATTCAGATTAAGATGTGTTGCTATTACTGGTAAAGAACGATAATGTCATTATGACGGTTAACAGAACGCATTTAAATTATTCAAATACTTTTTCATCGATCGGTTTAGTCATTGTAATCTTTTTAGATATGATTTATTAAATGACTGCTTTGTGGACCATTTGGGTCTGAGTAGGTCTAAAACCGGCTTCAAAAACTGATGCTTTGCATATAAAAAGAAAATTAAAATTCTGGCTTACAATATGAACCCAGACGGTATACACAGCCATCTTTTAGTGCCTCATGTAAAAGAAAGTAGAGTGACTAAAACCGCACATACAGAAAAGTAAGTTAGCAACTTATGACAAGAACACTTAGGGGTGTTTGGGTAAGCATATTTGAAGAGCAATACCTTACGTATTTTGAGAAAACGAGTAAGATCAGTTAAGGCGTTTGACCAAGCTTTTTCAAAGGGCTTATGAGTTATAAGTTTTTCGAGGGAGCAATGCTAACAGGCTTACCCAAACAACCCCTTACTATTTTAAGCAACAAACTATTTGTTACACATCCATCTTGCTATTTTAAGCTACTAACCAATCAAATGACAACCACAAAATCACACATTATCAAGGGTATGTTTGGCATAGAGCTTCTTAAGGGCGCCTTCACTCTAGAATTAAAAGCTCGTTTGGAAATGAGCGTTTAGCGTTTTGTTTCTCTAAAAACACTACTTCCCAAATGCTACTTTGAAGAAGCATTTAGCTATACTTCACTTTACACTTATAATCTCTAATACAACTACGTTACCAAACACTATTTACATATATACCCAATGAAACATAAAATTAGCATATTTCCACAAAACTTGCATTTTTAGGAAATACGCAAATATTTAACTCTCACCGGGTATGTGGTTACTGCTTACGGCTACTGCTAACTAATACTGCTAATTTTCACACATACCCCTTGATCTCAACAAACTTTTGATCCCAAGAAAATCAAACCCAAACCTTCCTAGTTTTAGTAGTCTCTAGTGAATCATAACCTTAAAAAGTCAAAAACCCCATATAAAAAAACTTGATAATAGAATCCATAAAACAAAAAATAAGAAGAACCCATCATGTGTGTACCTGTAACAATGGCAGTGAGACCAGTACCATCAAGACCTTGAGTAACATCTTCAGCTGTTGAAGATGCTGAAAACCCAGATGCACCTTTTCTCCCAAATAACCACATCTTTGATAAATTGGTTATTAAAGTCAAGGGTTTAAGGAAACATAAAAATGATGGAGGAGGGTATTTGGTAATCTTTATTATCAAAGTGATTAATTGAAATCTTTGAATTTTAATAACTTAAATTAATCTAAATTACCCGGCACAACTATTCAAAAACACGTACTATATTAATTTTGGTAAAAAAACACGCACTAGATTAATTTTGAAAACACACGCAGTGTATATCAAAAACAAACAAATGCTTTGCATTAAAAGTCGAAACAAAATCACGATTTTGCAAATATAATTGTATATTTGCCGTACACTGTCGCTTTGCACGTATATATATATATGCTATATTGACTAATGGGAGGGTGTATTTACCTGTTATTTGTTTAAGGGTGCGTTTGGTATGTTGTCATGAATCACAATGAGAATGGGTATAGATATAACGTGAGCCTCTCAGGAATGAAAGATCCATATCTTCCATTTTTGAGTGATATGAAATATACAAAATGTCTATGTTTGATTTCCATATTTAAAAGATTTACATCTTAAACAAATACATTATATTATTGAAATGAAAATTCATTCTTTGATTCCCATTCTGAGATACAAAGCATCCTTAAGCTTATTTTTAAGTATGTTTAGATGATTTTAGTTTATTTTTTAAAAACTTATTTACATAAAGTTTATTTTGAGTTTTTCAAGTTTCTAAGTTTAGTGTATCATAAGTTTACGAGTTTAAAATTTTAAAATAAGCAAAAGAAAATAAAAAATAAATAAAATAAATAGTAATAATGTAAAAAATTAGAAAAAAGAAAAAAAAAAAGTTCATGAAACATACGCTAAAATCACAACAAATGATTTGCTTAAAAATAAGCTAAAATAAAAACCCCTTTATTAAGTTGCTTCCTATCAGGGTAATGTTATAAATTTTGGTTTAACATATAGTGAGTTCATATAGTCGGTTATTTTAGCGTCATCAGCTATCTTAGGTAATTGTGATTTATTAGAAACCATTGTGATTTCATATTAAGCTCGAAAGGGATCCAGTGAGAAGAAAACTTAAAATGAGAAGGATGAGAAATAGCTATAACCACACATTTGAGATGCATCGAGTTGAATTAGATGCATCTCTATTCATTTAGATGCGTCTCATTTAGTTTCGAAAGTGATTTTGAAGTGAAAACGATGCAAAATAGTACTAGCAACAAATTTGACCCGCAGTGGACGAAAAATACATAGAATTCGTCTAACTTGATGAAATGCATCTAATATATGTATATGCATCTAATTTTTTGCTAGAAAATATATTATGGTGCATCTAAAAGATTAGAGATGCATCTAATTCAAGTCAATGCATCTCTAATGTGTGGCTATAGTTATTTCTCATTCTTCTCATTTTAAGTTTTCTTCTCATTTGATCCTAAGTCCGAATACGAGTAAAGAAAGTCTGAAGTACACACTCATTTGAGTTAATGTTTTTTCGACCACAACAAAGACTAAGGGGTGAAGGGGCAACACCCTTTGTTGAGGTCCCACTCCTAATTATAAGTGAGCGGGCGGAGGTCGAGGAAAAGCCGCTCCTCGGTAGGGTCTAGGAGCAGTGTCTCTAACGGGTTCTGTATATTTGGTACTCCAAATTAGTTACCCATCTTCCCCACCGAAACCAACCGTTGCAACTGTTTGCCGACAATCATGACTGTTGGGATCCAACCGTCTTTAACGGTGTTTAACAGCCATCTGTTAATAGCATAAGTTTTGGTCTCATTTGACATTCACGAAAAACATACAATTCTCTCTCTCTCTCTCTTAGGGGTGAGCATCGGGTCAAAACTGACCCGACGCAAAAAAACCAAAATCCGAAACTCTGAAAAAACCCAAACCGAAACAGAAACTGATATTACTTGGTTTTCTCGGTTCGGTTCGGTTTTTGTTAAGCTTTGTCGGTTTTTCTCGGTTTTTGCTCGAACTGGACCGAACCGACCCGACCCGAAAACGAAAGTCGGAAAAAACCAAAACCGAGTTAGAAGCGACTTTGGTCGGTTTGGTTTTGTCGGGTCAGTTCGGTTTTGACTCAGTTTTGCTCACTTCTCTCTCCCTCCTAATCATTTGATTGTTTCCCCAAATTCTATTTTTGAGTCTTTTTTCTAAAATACCATTTACTCATTTAGTTTGAACAATTTTTCTTTTCATTTTGAGTTGGGAAATGAAATATTCTAACTTTATGCAAATACATCATCGTGATCCAAGAACAAACAATCCTGTAAGGCTGTAAGTATTCTACTAGACGGAGTTTTGTTGGTTGGAATAAAAGCACAATAAATTTCTTTTAATTTTTTTAGGGGCTCGCTATTTTAAACATCTTGTTCACTATTTTAAGCATCTTAACATCATGTTCACTATTTTAAGTATCTTGTTGATTTAGTGGGCTGCCTTGTCATATATTTTGGTTCAGTTTTTTGGTAAGAAGCTGCCTTTTGGAGGAAAAAAAAAAAGAAAAAAAAAATTGCTCACCGAAACTAGAAATTAAGGCAAAGAATAGACAAGCTTAAACTTAAATAAATAAAAATGAATTAACTTTCTTATCTTAGACATATTCAAATACAACATTACAAACAATAGGATATATATTGTACGCTACACCACACCATGGTTCTAATAAATAGCACGATCATGTACGATATTGACAACAAAATCAATAAGACAAATAATCACATAAGCAGCGTGAATAAACTTTCATGAATCGATCATTTTGAAGCGGTCAACTCCATACCATATTCCCATAGTTTCTTGGCCAACTCGGCATCTTTAGCATACCCGCTCACGGTAGCCACATTGTTGTCAACAAAATACTCGCCGCTAAACTCTTTCGCCTTTGGGTTCAATGCCAAAAAGCATGTCGTTGAAGCTCCCTGAAATCAAAATAAAATAATATACTTAGATCATTTAATCTTTGCCCCCTCGGAATGTGTATAAGAAGAGATGCAAGGAAACAAAAGAAACAAACCTGCGGGATATTCTTTTGAAAGTGTTTGACTAAAGCTCCATATACGAAAACTATGTCAAGGAAATAGCAAATCATAAAGTTAATATCATGAAAGAAAAAAAACCCTATCTTGAAAGGAATTAAGCATTAGTACCTGACAAAAAGTTCGAGTGACGTGAAAGATTAGTTGCAATAACTCCAGGATGCAACGCGTTAACAGTTATGTTGGCCCCTTCTTCCTGTGCTCAAAGATAAACATGTTACTTATATATTGATAGTTGATCCATTTGTTGGTTAAATGCAAATCAATATCATTTAAAGATAGTTATGTGTTATGAGTGAGTGATTATCAATCCCAAAAAGTACCTTGAGGCGCCTTGATAGCTCCTTAGCGTGTAGTATATTGGCAAGTTTTGATTGCCCATAAGCATAGAAACTATTGTAGCTGTAAAGTCGACAAGATGTATATTAGCTATATAGTACTACATACAATAACCATATAATCTTTGTGATTACTAAATAGAAATGGATATGCAAGAAAACGAGTTAAAAGTACGATTTCTCATCGTTCAGCTTGTCAAACAAGATTCCTCCTTTGTAAGAGAACTCATAAAGTCTTGACGAAACTAAGATGATTCTCCCTTCATGTCCGCAACTCTTGGCAGTATTTTTCATCGTATCCAACAACAAATTTGTCAAATGAAAATGACCTATATTATAAGAAGAAAACAAGACTTTAGCTATGAAAACATGTTCCTTGAAGAAACATAAGCGTCATATGAAACATTATTCAAGACGTACCAAGATAGTTAGTTGCAAATTGGCTCTCAATTCCGTCTTTAGAAAGGGAAAATGGAGGAGTCATCACCCCGGCATTACCACTACAAGCGACAAATAAACAACGTATTATACTTATTACACACTGAAACTAATTGATAAATATGAACTAAATCGTATGTATGTATATTACATGAGGATGTTGAGGGGTAGACCCATGGCAATGAACTCGCTGGCAAAGTTTCTTACGGATTCTAGTGAACTGACATCAAGCTGCATAATATCAATGGTAGCATCAGGGCAACCCTTGATTATGGTTTCCTTACATTTTGCAGCAGTTTCTATGTTCCTGGCTGCCATAACTACATGAACACCACGCAAAGCTAGCACACGCGCTGTTTCTAGACCAATACCACTTGTTGGTCCTGAAAGAAGAATCTTTTAGTTGATGAAAAATAAAAGATCTAAAAGCATTACAAATATATGATGTTTGCAGATTAATATTGATTTGTTCGCGATCTGAGTTCACACTGCTTGACAACCGCATAAAAGATTGTCTAATGCATTCTCTTTGACATATGCTCTTGAGTTCAAATAGCATATTACACCAGCCAATTACAAAAGATATCTTTATAGGTCAATGGTTACTTAAACAACACCTTGGTCTTTAGAGGAAAATAAGTCAATTTTACAAAGTTTGACCATCTAATAAATTAAACCAAATCTCCTTGTAGAAAAACAAATTATGATTTGTCAAAAATATTCTTGAAATGAAAAAAATAAATATTGAACCAAGTAGATATTTATCAACTTGCTAGCAAATGGACAAATTGAATAATGATGTGTTCTGTCTTTTAAGAATGATAAGTTTTAATCAAGAAGTGATATATTGTTTGATACATGCAAATCATGAATAAATAAGTGGACCAAAATAACATTCTCAAGTTAAGTTCCATTTTTTTCCTTCTTAAAAGACCTAATTGCACAAAGTAACAACATATCTCATTTGTTTTTGTCAATCATAGAAATGTATTATGAATATTATACTTGAACCATGCTATTAACATAGCAAGATACTTTCATTCTCTATCGATCATAAAGTTATATACTTTAGGAAAGAATAGTACATTGCTTTTTTATTAGATTTCAAAGTATCTCAGATAACCTGAGTCAAGTACTCAAGTTCTAACTAACTAGATCAAATCAAACATTACATGCCCTTTTAGGATTGTTATTGGAACTGCTTATCTACTTATTGTTTTTAGAATACGCTTTTCCGTTCACTACAGTATAGTAAACTGTCTGCATAAGCAATCTCATACATCCTCAAAACTGCTTATTTTGTCGTATCATATCAAAACGCATCATGCAGATTAAGTAGTTTAAATAAGCAAACCCCGGATCCATTAAACGTACACAACCCAATATAAAGAGTATCTAACTTCATGTATTCAATACTGTTTTAAATGGTTAGTAAACATTAAACAAAAGACCCATGTGAATCTTGAAGCAAAATTACCTTTAAGCCCAAGAAATAGTAAATATTTAACAGAAATAGTTAGAAATATACCTGTAATAATGGCAGTTAAGCCATGACCATCAATTCCTTTAGTAACATCTTCAGCTGTGTTTTTAGCTGAGTATCCAGATTTTCCTTTGAATGCAATCAACCAAGGCATGTTTACTAGTTTTTTTTCTTGAAAAAAGGTGACACCAAAATTTGAATCACTTTAAGGTTTTTGTTATGATTAGCTCTAAGGCTTTGTGATAAGTTATGCCACTGTGGCATTAGTTATATACACTCAAAGTATCTTCACCTGTGACTTTTGTATAGGTGTCTAAAGGGTAAATTTGTAAATATATAAACATTAGATTAAAGAAATGAGTAAATGACAACTAGGCTTGGATGTTCTAGTTGCCAGATTGGAAAATCTTTAACTATCATGAACTTTGATAAGAAAATTCTGTGGGAATGGGAAAATTGTACATATCATTGACACTTGACCTTTTCAATATCTTCACCCTTAGGTTTTTCATATGAATTTATCATATGTTGTTTGATTTTTATAGATGTTCATATAATGGGAAACTATTAGACGATGTTCATATAATTGGAAACTACTAATTATAATAAAAGAAGCAACGATTGGTTGTCATATAAAAGTTGTGTTTCTTATAATACAAGTAACAAGGGGTGATGTCGATTCATATAATCATATCATATTGTACAACGTTTCGCGTCGGCGTCGTTAAATGGAAATAAGAGGAGGAAATAAAAAACGAAAGCAATGAGAAGGAGAAAACGGAAAATAATTTTGTTAGTGTTCTCGACATGGAAGTAAACAAATAAATGAGAAATGAAAAAGTAAAAATACAGTGTTCTTTGGAGTTGAAGAGATAAATAAATAAAAAGTCTTAAACTATAATCATACAATGTTTGGCGTTGTTCATTGATGTGGTTTACACTTAAGATCAAGGGTGTACGGGATTGCTTGTTACCTCATCCAATTATTGTGTTTTAATATATATCAACATTATCAGCTTTGAGTATTTGGGCGAAGACAATTTGATACTTAGTCTAGTTGGTTTAGGAGATATAACATTCTGAGGTAGCACATTTTCCGTCTAAAGTTCTATATAATAAAAAATATGCGCGTTTCGATTGGGTAGAAGCAAATCCATACAATATGATCTCCAAATTTTAATCTTAAACTGATGTTATAACTAACAAACATTCATATAAGGAATATCAGTTTTATAGTACTCAAATACTTAAAAAGTAGGGGAGAGCAACAAAACCGAAAAACTAAAAAGCTGCCAAAAAATCGAACCAATTCTAAACTGATGGTGCAATTTTGGTTAAGAAAAAACCGAAAGCTTTTGTTTGGTTTTTGGTTTTATATGAAAACTCAAACCGAAAAAGACCGAACCGCCCCATACTAATATTCATGAAACTAATAAAAAATATACATATTAGTTTTGATACAAGTACTCAACAAAGTATAAAAACTAAGAAACAAGTGTATTAGATATTCATAACAGACGTTTATTTTGCTAACACTACAATAAATTCATAAAGTTAGTTTTTTATTTCATATATGTTCGCACATCTCATATTTATATAAATTTTATGTAATCTTGTTATTTTTTTGATGAAATATTCAATTTACTTTCTTGATTTCTTGAATGGAAGAACATCGGCTTAAAGGGACTCACTGAGTGTTCACATATCTGAGGATAAAACCTCAGATATGTTGTGTATCTTCTCAGCCACAACAGTCTTGCTTGGCAAGACAAAGTCCAAAACTGGAAGAAAACTTTGTAGCCTGATAACGGAGTCAGCTAAACGAAGGGCAGAGAAGTGACAAACCCTTGAGACCTAAAGAACTGACAAATATCTTTAGGTCTCTGAAAAATGACTTATCATCTTAAGCAATGCAGACGAACCAGTTGCAGTCACTACTAGAAAAAGGTCTATCCTTGACTCGCATTTTATGACGCATGCTACAAGATGACGCGCAAATAGCAAAGTCATAAAATAAGAGTCATAAAGAGTAAATTTTTTATTGGGGATGACTCGTTTTTAGAAGCGTCATAACATAAGGTCATAATCAGTTAAAATTTAGCCTGCTCCCAAAATTTTCACAATCCCACCAAAATTTTCATTGCCCCGCCAATGTTTTTAAGTTATCCCTCCCAAAATTTTATAGCAAAAAAGCAGATCTGGTCTTTCTATCTCCTCCAACACTTCATAAAAAAAAAGTTAGATCAGATCTTATCTTTTCCTCCCTCCAAAATCGTTCCATCTCTCTCTCTCAAATCGTTCCATCTCTCTCTTTTTTTCATAAACTTATCTACAAAAACCAAAGGGACGATCAGTTGCAATCCACTTTATCACCAGTTGATAACACCCCAGCCATCACTATCAAGGAGAAAGACCAAGGGTCTCGTTTGGTTCGAGTGAACCACCACAGCCGCACCCCTTTCATACCTCCCTCCTCTTGTTATCCTTTGTAAGTCGACACACACAAAGATCTATATTAACCTTTTATTCCAAATCGTATAAAATTAATGAAGTGGTGATTGTTTGTTTGTTTGTTTTTTTTTTTTTTTTTTTTTTTATTTTATTTTTTTTTATTATTTTTTTTTATCTCAGTTTCGATCTCGGGTTTGCTTATACATCTTTATATTGCTTGTTTTGTGTTCAGCCAATCAAAAACACCCAAGGGGTGTTTGCTGCTCTTGGTTTATAGCCACACCACAAAGTGGTGTTTGGCTCGAGTTGAGTTCAAACCAGCAACACTAGATGGTGTTCAAACCAGCAACACTAATTTACTAAGGGGGTGTTTGTTTCGGCTTATATAGCCGGCTTATGGCTTATTGGTTTTCGGCTTATGTTTCATAAGCTCACTTTTTGTAGCTTATTTTGAGATTTGCTGTCTTATATAAGCTTATCATGTCATGATAAGTTTACATAATCTCGTAAGTTTCAAAATAAGCCACAAAAATGTGAGCTTATGAAACTTAGGCCGAAGACCACATAAGCTATAAGCCTGCTATATAAGCCGAAACAAACACCCCCTGATTAGTAAATTAGTTTGAAAATAGTGTTATTGATGAAGATAAGTGTTGAAATTATGTTACTTGGCTATATGAGATTACGAGGAGGATTCATTGATGATATGGAAACGTTTCATGAAAAGATTGTTGGTACTTTTGTTAGAATTAGAATCTCTGGTGCTAATCAGAAGCAGGACATATATAGACTGGTGCAAGTTACAGGTATCTTGCTGTGTTCTCTTTGTTGGTATAAAATTATTTTGGCAGCTGTAATTATCACGACAAGGGAGTTTTTGGGTGTAAACTTTTTTTAATGGCTTCGTGTATAGGTACTAGTGAAGGAGCACGGTATACACTTAGCAAAAGGACGACATGTACCATGCTTGAGATCTTGAATCTTGACAAAACTGAGACCATATCCATTGATAGCATTTCAAATCAAGAGTTCACTGAGGTGATTAAAATTTAACTATCATTGAATCTTATGTTTCTTTGTAGGTTTTTGGTTTTTTCTTGCTAAATCTTCCCGTAATCATAAGTAGACAGGAATAAATACTATATCTCAACTGTAAGCAAGTGAAAGATCTGTCATGGACACAATAACCTCTCTAATTATTGTTTTAATCCTATTTATTAATCCTGATTTGTCCAGAAGCTTCGTCACCACTCAATTAGATTATGAATGGGAAAGATGTGTCTTACTTAAATAGTTGAATTCCATCAGTTATAATACAAATTGTGTGTTCTGTTTAAATCAGATGTTTGTTGCAACACTATGCTCTCAAAATCATTCCAGCATCATTTCACTTTAATGTTTATGTATTCTTTATGCGCTTAAACAGCTGTTTTATCCTGTAACGAGTTTTAAATTTGTTGAACTATGTATTTTGTTTCTGGTAGGATGAATGCAAGCGTCTTCGGCAGAGTATAAAGTGTGGGCTTATAAGTACACTGACAGTGGTATGTCCTACACCATATTCCACAAGGATGAATTAATTCAAAGATCACACTCATTATTTTAAAATTTATTGTTGCTTACAGGGAGACGTTCTGGACAAAGCCACGGAACTTCAGGTGGTTAGAGTCAATGATGTAAGTTCTATACAGTTAGGATTTTTGTTGTTCATGAAGCCATTTGTTCACACTTCACACACAAAACATTTTATAATTATTTTAGACTCTTAAAGAGTTCCAAAACATTATAGAATATGGAAATTTATTTCATATAAACTACCAGATTAGAAAGAGACAGCTTAATAAGGCCATAATATAGACCTTAATAACGGAAGTTGTAGGTTGTGTTGTCAAAGGCTAATAATGTGATTCTTTAAGGCTTTTGTGGGATTCGTGCGTCTGAGCTAAAAATAGTTGAGTAAGATGAGAGTTTATGGTCTACTTGAAGGTACTTATTACTAAAGATATGTATATCAATGAGCCCTGGATGGAGAAATAATCTTTATCTGAATAAGAAATTGACCATGCACAATTAAATTATTTTTCTTGCATGAAGAAGTTTGAGGGTTAACTGCTAAGATCAGGCTAACATAATAAAAGTTATTTTAAAGCTATTATTCATTAGTAAAGCTAAACTACTTCATTAGCATTATTTGAGAAAGCTTCCTGTAAGCGATAACTATAATAAATCTTTCAATTTCGTATGGCGTGTAACTGGATTTAGGTTGTATAGAAGTTAGAGATTAGAGGTAAAGCAGTGCTAGTAACTGGTAGTATAATGAGGAATAGAAAATTGTATAAGCAAATTGTTGGATCCTTTTTTTGTTTTCACATATCGAAATTAGGAATAAATTGTTTAAACTTCAAATTAAGGATAATGAAAATTTGGGAAATTTTAGCCACACTTTATGTTCATGCCTTCCCGTTTTACAAGATGTATGTGAGAGGGTTATAACTTTGAAACAGCTCTAGATATGGTAATATACTAATATGATGATAAGCTCATAAGCTGAATGGGTTCAACCGTTCAACTCACAGCCATTGTAATCTATTTAATCTATGATTGTAATACTTTCTAAAAAAATGCTCATTTGCCCCTTAGTACACTTTGTGCAACCCTTTTCAACCCACATTTAAGTATCATGGATGTTCCTAAGGGCTAATTCTGCTACGATTGTCTTTATAATTGTGCAGTGGCTTGAAACAGAGACTGTGCTGCTTAATCATCTTCGTGATCGGGCAAGTGACATGGGGCGCAAGAAAGAATATCCTTTATTATTAAAGTTAAAACTATTATATATTTTCTTGTAGATATTCCTGGTTCGTTTCCAAGGTATTTTGATAAAAGAGAAATCATCACACATAATAATTAATAAACAAGATAATGATAATAATAATAAGCAGACATGGACTAAGTTCTGCAGCAGGAGAAACTTAGGTTAATGTTTTATGTAATATAGTAAACATGTGTAGTAATGAGAACATGTTTACCCAGTTGAAAATTCCTAATGAAATTTATTATAAAGATTGATGAAAGCATGTTGTACAGACTGAAAATAAACAATCTTTAGAACTTTTAAGTATTACAAACATAAATCTTGATTTAAAAAGTTAGACTTGGAAAAAGTAGTCTCCCCCAAAGCAAAGTAAAAATACAAATACAGGCAATTGGAAAAAATACACTGCCATTTTAGTTCTCAAGATGGCAGCCATGTACGAAAACTATCTGCCAAGAGACTGGAAATAGTATGTTTGTTGTCATATTTTTTGTTTCTTGGCATCATCATTTTCTTTTATTTTTCTCTCGGTTCAATCTTTTTCTGCCCTTTTCTTGCAGCGACCGGGCCACTGTAACCAAGTGGGGGCGGATTCCAGACTATTTTACTGCTGATGCCTATGTTGTTTATGTTCCGCAGTAGTGTCTACTACTTTGCAGCTGTGCTGTACAAGCTTGTAAGTTTCTGTATCAGATTGAACATGTTTTAGTTCTCTTATCATGCCATGCGTTTCTCTAGCAAAAAGTAGTATCTGTGTGTAGAGATGTTTTACTGCCAACAGATTATATTAATTTCTAGTCCCAGCCTTTTGTTTCAACTGTCTTTCGATCACTGTCGATATCGTGCATAGTTTTAAGTTATGTCGGCCTTTATGATTGTTTCAAAGGCTTGGGGTAAAAATCTATTCCACGAATTAAAGCTTGGTTATTTATTTACTTAGTCTAGAGCATGCTCTAGAGAATGATATCTTTTACCTCCGCATAAGGATTCCATACCCTTGTGTAAACAGAAATTAGAACCATTATGTAAACAGAATTAGATTTATAGTTGTTCAAAGCTGCAAACTGAGTTGATAAATAAGCAATTTAGCTTATTGGGTGCTTAAGAAATTTTGATCCAATTTGTTTATTTGCAGCCGATTTTTGAGAGCAGATATTAAGGTATCATGTCTTGTTATGAAGGAAATAGTTAAACATGGAGTTCGGGCTCTCGAAAATGACAATGTAAGTAGTTAAACTGTTTTAAGTAGTTTAAGTAGTAATTAACTGTTTCTAAAATGTTGTTTTATTTGACTAGATTGGTGGTGATAGCAATGAGTACACGGGTGCGGATTTCGACGATATGCGAGAAGAATGGGCAATTTATGTGTCGAATTTCATTTTTAGGTAGAAATCGTACATTGTAGTAACTTTAAACTAATTGTTATGTAATGAATTGTTATGTAATGAATTGGTAACGCATGGTTTTGATATATATGAAATGCGTTAATTTTGTACAATTATCAGGTTTATTATCACTATTAATAATTCTATATAATTATAATCAGGTTTTAAAAAACAAAATAAAAAAAAATAAAAAAAAAATGATTTTAAGGTAATGACTCGCAAAAACATATGTCAGAAAAGTGTGTCATAAAAGTTTGCCAAAAACTCAAAATGATTTTAAGGGTAATGACACGCAAAAGGGGTCATAAGTGCGAGTCATAGAAGGATGACACACAAATGCGTGTCATGAAAATTTATGACGGTACTTACCTTGACTCGCATTTGCGCGTCATAAGACCTCTTCTTGACACGCAATGCGAGTCAAGAATAGACCTTTTTCTAGTAGTGAGTTATCAGATACACTTATAGTATTCCTTCAACATACTTGCAAAGTGTATCCTTGGAGCTGACTGAAGTACTCAGCCATGCTTAGGTGGGAGTAATTGAGCTAAAGCAAAAGCGGGAAAACCCTTGGGAAGATAAGGATTCATCGAGAGAAGGGAAAGTAACTTGCATGTACTAGAGTTATCAGCACAGTAAAGCAACCCTAGCCACACAATATACACGTATACCTTACTTGCAGTTTACTTCTAGTTTAGTTATTACTATTCTTGTAACTATTAACAGTGTATCTCCCTTTGTCTATAAATGGGAGGTTAGTAGTAGTGATAGGTAACATATTTCACATCTAGAACATACCTCCTCTTCTAAGTGGGATCTTTCTCTTCATAACTTGAAGATAAGCATTTGTCATTACTAGGAATAGTATTCCGCAACTATCCCTCATATAAGCTTTCACCTTCAACCTCTAAAGTGAGTCTGATACAGTCGTAATATACCAATGGGTATTATTAGTTGATTATGGTCAAGATTGGGTAACCATGCCATTATTTATAATGAACTTTAGTTATTTTCATTTGCTCAAGCTTTTGTTCATACAATTCATGGTGTTGCACAAATATATCAGACTAACAAGCCAACTCATACATGTTTTTACGAAAGCTTCTAGCCAAGGCAAAATTGTTTTTCCTCAAACCTAGGATGTTTATACTTTCACGAGAACTTCAAAGGAAAGTTGTAACACCCCAACCCGACAAGGGCTAAAATGTCACATTCATGGTGTCAATCAGAACAAACACAAGCATAAACTTTAATAATACCAACGAATACCAAGGTTACAAACGGTTCTATGGTAAAGGAAATACAATATCAGAATTAAAGTACATAATGACTAATCTAAAACCTCTTCAAAACCACTAGTAATCCATCAACGCAAATCCTCTCTAAAAGCTCCTATTTGCGCTCTTCACCCATAACCCAACTTCCTTCTAAAACCTGCCGCGGGAGAAAGAAAACGCGGCTGAGCTTAAAAAGCCCAGTGAACAGATATAACAACAAAGTAATATGAAACAGAATGAATACTGAATAAGGTATAAAGGAAATAACAGAACGTAATCAAAGATAAGTATGAAATAGTAGTAAGAGGTAAGGTAAAGGTTAGTCATCGACCACGAGCCCAGAAACAGATATAAAGCCTTCATAATAATGCCTTCATAATAATGCCTTCAATATAATCATAGTCACATTCATAATCACACATAAGGCAACATATGTAGGGGAGACCTACCAGAGTTGTGAAGGACGTGCATGCACGCAACATCAATCACCAGATACAGATAACAGATAACAGAAACAGATCTAGGATGCATCCATACGCCCCCACAGAAATAATATTGGCCATAATAAACAGATAATTGAGCTCATAACAGATAACAGATAAGGGGACGTGGCAGAACATCAATCCACTGCCCTAGAGTCATGTCAGAGGTGCATCACTGACACGGACATGGAACCCCCATGCCTAGTGAAACAAACTTTGGCTCGAGTGTCAAACTAGAATAGGTCAAACAGAATGTCATAAATGACACATATTATAGGTCATCATAATGGTCAGATTAGAAATACATATCAGAGGTTCATATCATAAGGTCCAAATTAGAAGTCAAATCAGAAAGTCCAAATCAGAAGGTTCAGATAACAAAGGTTCATCACAGAAAAGGTTCAGAAATAAAATAGGGTTTCATAGCAATGGCATCGGGAACCCTAAACAGAATGTCAGATCAAAAGAAAAGGAGAGAGAGAGAGAGAGAGAGTCATGAGAAACCTTTACTGAAAAGGTCAGAATATCTGTACCTCAACCAGACGACAAAGCAGACACAAGAAAACATCAGACAAAAATAGGAACTCCTCCGTCTTCACAGAACCTAGACGGATTAGAAGTCGAGAATTATTCAATA
>LBNU01006413.1:0-23623 GCA_014162995.1 Artemisia annua | reverse complement strand
TTTCAGAATTACAGTTTACACCCCTCAAATATTATTATTTACAATTAAAATATATATATATATATATATGATTATATATATTTCACAAATTAAACCTTTTAATTATGAAACTTACCCATTTAACCCTTATACTTATTTTATACCAATTTCCCCTGAGTTTTTATAGTTTTCAGAACAGCCCCTAATGTTTCAGAATTTACAAAAGATACCCTTTCCTTTATTTAATTTCCAATCAGTTCATAACAAAAACCACAATAACAAAACCCTAATCATTCCCCATTACACAATCATTATTACCTAATCATTAAGCATTAATTAACATTTTAATAACACCAAAACCCTAACCCTAGACCATTCGGCCCTTATTTCTTTTCTTTTCTTTCATTTGCGATCGACAGAAACAATAATAAAATCAAACAAATTCGTAGAAGCTTCAAATAAATTAAACCACATTTTTCCAGTGTTATATGATCAAGATGACATGTTACAAAAATATTTATAAGCCTCATAAAAATCGCATGCAGCCTTTCTTCTTTTTCATTCGATTCTAGGGTTTCTTTTATAAATAAATTCGTATGACCTTTTAGATGTGCATGGTTCGAATCCAATATTTTATACAGATGTTATATGATATAAATAGTGATAGGAAAATACCCAATGTGGTCTTGATCGAACAGATGAGTTGTGGGTTTTTTATTCTTCTCGGCCACAATTCGAACCAAAATAAATCACGACCTTCGAACCAAGCTTTCAGAATACAAAATCTTATTTTTCTAGGCTTCTAATAATCTCCTAGGACCCAGGAAAATTGTTCAATTGATTTATAAAAATCGTATGGATGGTGGGTGGATTTCTTTGTTATACGGCTAGGTTTTAGGGTTTTTAATTGTTTTCTTGATTTGATTTTGCAAAGGAAAAGATATGAAGTTATATATTTGATATTAGGGCCGAGCCTTAGGGGATTGAGATCACAAAAAATCTGTACTTCTCATTCTAGAATTATCTTTTATATAATTACCTTAATTAACTTAGTTTAAACTTAAATAATTAAAGTACAAATTAAATAAATCAATTGGACCTTTACCATGCCTAGGAAAACGTGCCATAAGGTTAGGATTTTTATTTTTGTCAATTTTTATCATTTCAAAAGTTTTATAAAGCTCTTGTGTAATTATTTATGATTTATTTATAATTATATAAGCTTTTATTAAAGTTTTAATTCTTAGGGGCATTTTGGTCATTTAGCACAATTGTGAAATTTTAGGTATTACAACTTCTTCCCCTCTTAAAAGAAAATTTCGTCCGCGAAATTTGAAGTCGCAAGGTCAGACGGAGTCGTAGCAAATCACAAGAGCTCGTCGCACTTTTCCTCACGCTCAAGGAGGTTCTCCCAACAGAGTCTTCTAAAACAAACTAGCTTCTCATGACTCAATCCAGATTTAAGGGTTTAGGATTCCTCAGAATAAAACAAATCAGGGTAAATTGGGTCAAACCAATGCAACATATATCAGATGATGTTAGGCGAATTTTATCAGTAATACATATGGAATATAGACAGAAATCAGATCAATTGATGATATTCAGACAGTAGAGAGCTCTATAATGAAGCTTAAGATTTGTAACTGATATACAGATGTCAGCAGAATGCAAATCAAGAGTTCAAACTCATTCAGATCTCTAACGAACGGAAAACAAAAATAAACATATGTAGAAAGAACTCAAAGCCTCACTTATCGCGGATAATTCAGATAAGATACCAGAACTTCTAAGGTTTCAAAGGCACTCCTCAGATATCCTATGATCACAATGAGTGCACATTATATGGTGTAAGTATTATCACGTTGATCAGGCGTCATAATACGAGCACCACATAATTATGCCCTCATGATGATCATACTTTATCTCGAGTCGTGAACAAGCTACTTATTCTTAGTCCACTTAGTACTTCTACAGTCCAGAGCTCAACAGAATCAGACATCATAACCTAGAGGAAAAAAAACTGCTCATAAGAGTAATGGAAATCCCAAAATTTCTAACAGAAGTAACGTACTGCGTTCAAGAACATAGATCTTCATAATTTTCCAAAATCAAGAAAACGCAGAATGAACACGGAACTGAGATGTTTCTAGAGAATTTAAAATCTTTAAAGGGTTTTATTACCAGATCACGAGACTTAAGTGGGTCAACGGGAGTGAAAAATTCATCGTCGACTTCTTCCTCACATAATCAGTTCATCCAAACCTAGAGGTTTACTTCAATTTCTGTCCATACAAAATATATGATCACCAATCTCTTCAAATCCGGTTAATCTACCTTCATTCTTCTATCAACCTGGGAGTGATCAAAATCATGAGCTTGAGTCTGGTTCAACATTCCTTCTACAGTCTCTCTTGAAATGTGATGTGGTAATGTGANTCTTCCTCACATAATCAGTTCATCCAAACCTAGAGGTTTACTTCAATTTCTGTCCATACAAAATATATGATCACCAATCTCTTCAAATCCGGTTAATCTACCTTCATTCTTCTATCAACCTGGGAGTGATCAAAATCATGAGCTTGAGTCTGGTTCAACATTCCTTCTACAGTCTCTCTTGAAATGTGATGTGGTAATGTGAACTTCTGGCACGATCTTGAATCCCTTCATCATCCAGTCTGCTTCCACTCTCAATTCATCTTAGTACAACCAAGATGAATAAGGAAGTGAGACTGCATGTCTTCATCAGCTCCAGGTTCGCCATCTTGACTAGATTTTGTCCTCCGCTCGCCAGTACTTCAGCTCTGTAGGGATCGTCTTCCACTCTTCGGGGTAACCACTACTATTGTCAATTCCAGCTCATGCAGTGAACAATCTTCTCATACGTTATAGTTGACTTGATGCATAAACAATCATCTTCCTGCGATGTATACGTTCATGACCGAGTCTCTCCTAGAAGCGTTCCAAGTTAGGTACCACTTACAATTGCGGAAGCATATTTCTATTTCAGCTTCATATATCAACTTCTAGAATACACAACTGTTCGTCAAATTTCTAACAACGTGTGCAAATGGTTTTCATGTTCTTCCTCATTTCTGAATGTACTAATAAGTCATACAATGACCATTGTCTAAACATTCGTGAAACATAAATTTCATTGATGCATAAGAATAGTTGACATATTAGCCAATACAATTGGCATCATCAGGGTTCATAATAATCAGTGCAAAGGTAGCTTCAGAATCATTTAGAGGGAAACATTTACATTCACTTCACAACACCTTCCTTCTTCACAATCAACTGAAATACTTTACGGAGGTTATTCTCGATTAATTTACCCATTCTTAGAAGTTCCTGTGCTTGCTTCTTCAGTCCATCAAACGAAATCAGATACTGAGTTTCAAAGGTAGACCAAATCAATTATTAATACGCGGAAAGGATTAATGATTTCGGATAGTGATTTAGTTAGGTTCACGATAGTCGATACACCGTCATATATTTCTCTTTCTCTTCTTCATAAATCGACCGGATCATCCCAGAATAAAATATCAGGGTGATTAACATCATATTACGTCAGCTCATTCAATCTCTCAACTTCCATTGCTTCTTTGACTGAGATTAGTTCAGATTCTATTTTTCAAGCAGAAGGGAATACCAAAAGGTTTATCAGAGAACATTGAAAACTTTTGTACTACAAAATACTTCCAGTGCTAGAGCTTTTCAAAAATGGACACTATCAGGTGCTAGGAAAAACTTGAAAATCAGAAGAGATCAGAGTTTTGTACTTTCATAGCAGCATCAATCTTAACAGATTCATGTGTTTCAGAAACATCATAACAGGAGTAGAATGAAACAAGTTACTAAAGGTCACAAACCAACTCGAAATCAAGAGACCTCAAAATCAGACACAGACAACTATTTCATTTTGAATTTGAATTTAAGTTTAGATATCACCATCCTCACATATTCATTGCCAACCCACACTCTTACACATTCTTACACTTGTGTACTATTGTATCACAAACACAACTCATTTTGCTCACATACTTTAACCCTTCCTCCCCAAGTTTAAAGTAGCCAACTTATCTCCCTCACACAACTCTTTTACACACTCAAGATATCACATCATACAACTCATCTTGCAACAACTAGTTTCTTGAATTTGTATTTTGAATTTCAAATTACACACACACTCCCGAACCCTTTCTCTACAAGGCTTGCAATACCAACTCATTTCACTCGCATACTCTTACACTTTTATGACACATTTCAAATCATACAACTCCTCACCCCAACAACTAGTTTTTGAATTTGAAATTTGAATTTCAAAATATGGGAGGCAACATTTTATCCATCATGTAATAACCAACTCTTGGAGAACACTCAAAGGCTATTACCCAATGTCCAATGGTTCTTCTCTTTCTAGTTGAAATTGGACTAAATCCGTAACTATCTAATTTTCACTTCACCAAATGTTATAAATACAAAACCTTGGCTAAATGAGTTGGTTGACCTTATCATAGTTTGAGTGTTGGATTGTTAATGGAAAGGTCAAAGGTATAGTGCAACTGGGGATTTAACAAGAGTCGAGAACAAAATAGCTAAAACCCAAAAAATCAGAGGATGGGACCTGACATGATGGGTGACGCGCCAGTGACTCCCCAGCGCGCTAGTCGCGTCTGGGAATTTTATGGGTTGGGCTATAAATACCCCACTCTTGTCTTTTACATCTCACCTCTTGCTAATACATTCTTTCTCTCTATTTTCTTTTCTCTCAACCATCTAATTCTATTATCTTATTTTGTTCTAAACTTATTAATTTATCATCAATTGAAAGAACACTTAGCTTCCGCAAGAGAAGCTTCACTAGAACCTAATCTGATGAGGACATTACTGGTAGTAGGAGTAAGGGTACTTCTACATAAGTAATCCTACTCCTAAACATACTGAGGTTACTTGTGTTTGTGTCGTTCCTTCCAAGTAACCCTACTTCTAAAACATACTGAGATTACTCTTCAACATAAGAATATCCTAAAGTAACTCTACTCCAAGCCTAAGTAACCCTACTGGTGTTTCCTACAGGGTTTTTATTTGTTCGTATCTTTTATTTTATTTTCCTTATTTTTATTTATTCTAGAATAATTAAGTTTCTTGTTTTACAAGATTAGTTTTCCTATAAATATAGGGTTTAGGTTTCATTGTAATGCATCTTTTGATCATTGATTATTAATAAACTTTGTGTTTTAAGAGTTAATCTCTTGTTAAGGTTTTATTCCCTTGAGGTGCGCCTCGTATATCACCCTTGGATTAGGGTTTATCTAAATTCGCTTCCGTGCGTCCTGCGTCAGTTGGTATCAGAGACACGTTGTATCCTGGTGGTAATTGGTGTAGAAGGTTCTATGTCAATTAAACATCTAGAGCTTGTTAGTATCCTAGATGGCGAACGGTGTAGAAGATTCAAAAACCCATACTGTTGGTGGGGTATGGTCTAGAGAGTACATGGATCATGGTTTTGCCAAATCCATGAAAACCTTGACAGTTGTTACACTATGCTTGAAGAACTACGTTCCGTGATCGTAGGTGGGACATCAATCCACAAGAATCGCGAGGGTAGCAATTATGGAGGTTTAAGAATTCGTCCAACCATAGGCGGATCTATTGACACCCGTAAGAGCAACCAATCCCCGTTCAACAATAGGAGGGTGGATGAATCGGAGGAAAAGATGAAGGTGGAGGATCGATTGCCTACAACCAAGATTTTTCGTTCGAAAATTCTAATCAATAATTCGGTATGTTCTTTAATTATTGATGGTTGTAGTATAAATAATTTGGTTTCAAGAAAATTAGTAGATTTCCTAGAACTACCATTGGATATTTGTCCAATTGAAGGTTACCAAGTTTGTAGGGTTTTATTCCCTTGAGGTGCGCCTCGTATATCACCCTTGGATTAGGGTTTATCTAAATTCGCTTCCGCGCGTCCTGCGTCAGTTGGTATCAGAGCCAGGTTGTATCCTGGTGGTAATTGGTGTAGAAGGTTCTACGTCAATTAAACATCTAGAGCTTGTTAGTATCCTAGATGGTGAACGGTGTAGAAGATTCAAAAACCCATACTGTTGGTGGGGTATGGTCTGGAGAGTACATGGATCATGGTTTTACCAAATCCATGAAAACACTTGACAGTTGTTACACTATGCTAGAAGAAATACGTTCCGTGATCGTAGGTGGGGCATTAATCCACAAGAATCGCGAGGGTAGCAATTATGGAGGTTCAAAAATTCGCCCAATCATAGGCGGATCTATTAACAACCATAGGAGCAACCAATCCCCATTCAACAGTAGGAGGGTTGATGAATGGGAGGAAAAGATGAAGATGGAGATTCGACTAGCAACATTCAAATTGTTTCATTCAAAGGTTTTGATCAATAATAAGGTATTTTCTTTAATTATTGACAATTATGGGGCTAGGAATTTGGTGTCGAGAAAATTGGTTAATTATTTTAATTTACCAATTGAGTTTTGTCCGATTAGAAAAACACAAGTTTGTTGGGTTCCAATATTTATTGGTAAATCTTATAAACGCGAAGTATTTTGTGAATTGGATGATATGGAGGATTGTCATATTCGGTTAGGAAAATCATGGCGACAAGAAGTTCAAGGTTTTTATGAGCGTAATATCTACCTTTTCTCATGGGAAGGAAAAAGGATTGCTATGGTTCCACCCAAAGTCAAACCAAATTTATCAAAACCCGAGGTTAAGGAAGAAGAAAAGATGGTGAAGGTTGAAGTTGTTGAAAAACATGTCGAGAAAGCGCAAGACCTTCAAATTTGTGATACACATGTTAACAAAATCTCAACTTTGATGTTGGAAACAACAAAGGAAGATGGTGTTTTGAAGACTTGTGATGATGAAGTTGCGGGTTCTAACATTAATCAAGAGGTAAAGGATTTTGATTATGAGCCTAAAGGGAATTTCGAATGCATCAATGACTTAAAGGTTTGTGAATTTAACAGTGGATTTATTTTAAATGTGATGATAAGAGACCCAATAAAGTTTTCAATGGCAAACAAAGAAACTATTTTTATTGCAATTCAAGACTTGGTGATCGTTGATGAGGAGTACACCAACCGATGTTTACGGNATTTTGATTATGAGCCTAAAGGGAATTTCGAATGCATCAATGACTTAAAGGTTTGTGAATTTAACAGTGGATTTATTTTAAATGTGATGATAAGAGACCCAATAAAGTTTTCAATGGCAAACAAAGAAACTATTTTTATTGCAATTCAAGACTTGGTGATCGTTGATGAGGAGTACACCAACCGATGTTTACGGTCATGGGTTGATCATTGGGAGTGTGGTAGACGTGTAAAGAAACATAAAGAGAGTACTCGAGTTAATGTGAAGCGAAAATCTACCCAAGATAAGGTTCGTCGTGAGAAGGTGTTCGTGGTAGGTGAAGCCATTGATAGTGAGAACTCGAGGGCGAGTTCTTTCTAAAGTGAGGGGGAATGATGAGGACATTACTGGTAGTAGGAGTAAGGGTACTTCTACATAAGTAATCCTACTCCTAAACATACTGAGGTTACTTGTGTTTGTGTCGTTCTTTCCAAGTAACCCTACTTCTAAAACATACTGAGATTACTCCTCAACATAAGAATATCCTAAAGTAACTCTACTCCAAGCCTAAGTAACCCTACTGGTGTTTCCTACAGGGTTTTTATTTGTTCGTATCTTTTATTTTATTTTCCTTATTTTTATTTATTCTAGAATAATTAAGTTACCTTGTTTTACAAGATTAGTTTTCCTATAAATATAGGGTTTAGGTTTCATTCTAATGCATCTTTTGATCATTGATTATTAATAAACTTTGTGGTTTAAGAGTTAATCTCTTGTTAGGGTTTTATTCCCTTGAGGTGCGCCTCGTATATCACCCTTGGATTAGGGTTTATCTAAATTCGCTTCCGCGCGTCATGCGTCATAATCCACTCATGTGGATTGTGTCAAGGGTCTTCTTCCTTATATCTTTTCTATTAGAATCGAGGCTCTAGGTTAGGTTAGAGCTTGATTTGTGTAGACAACTATCTATCATTTAATTTGGTTGTAAGGGAAGTCTTGTACCTTGGTGGTTAAGCCTAGTTCGGTGGGGAAGTCTTTGTGGTCTTAGTGGTCTTTGTGGTTAATCGAATTACGAGATTCTTTTCCTTGGTTTCCGAGGGCAGAATATTGTTGAAGTAGCTCTTCTTAGTAAGCGCCAATCTTTGTACATATCGGTGGAGTGAAGTTGAAACGGTTTGTAATCCGCCAAAAGGTTTATACTTAGTGATAGTATCGGAGTCGTGGATTCGCAACTGGACATACGAATGGTATAAACCCCCATCCCTAACCGGTATAAATCGTAGTGTTATTTACTCACTTTATATTTTAGTTGTGAGTGTGGTTAATTGCTATTATTGTTGTGTAACCACTTGGTGATCTTTGAGACTAGAAGCTTGTAAACTTCAAGTTAGTCGAAAAGACCGTATTCACACCCCCTCCTATGGTTCTACAAAATGGTTTCATGAAACTTACTTTTTTAATACTTTATTTACAAGAAATTGACATATTGTATTAAAGGGTATTATGAAGTTAAATCCTTTTTACATAAATGGTATTAATAAATGTAATGGACATGATGATAGGATGTCTTGGAATGAGTTGCTTAAGAATAAGTGATCAGGCAACAAGACTATTATCGCTACCTTCAGAGTCATGTGATGATTCATTAATTGCTTCATTAGATGATGTTAATTCATCATCGTCTTCAAATGAATCATCATCATTGTTGTCATCATATTGTAGGATTAAGTGGTGGAAGGTCATTAGCTTATAAAGAAAGAAGAGTGCCTAAAAGTGAAGCAAGTTATAGAGTTGTTACTGTTCATGGATTTGCTAGCAATAAAGAGATGAACTTTATGGTCTCACTAGTAAGAACAAACATGCCCTTTGAATATTTATATGTTTTGTATGTGGATTTGTGTGTTTTATTGCATTTCATGTGTAATAATTTGATAAGATTGGTATTTTAGATGTTGGCTTTTCAACTTAAGTAGATCCCTTGTAGGTTTTGGGTTCATGGTGCTAAATGTGGCAAAAATTTGAAACACTAGGAGGTGTTTGGAATTGTGTTTACATACTAATTATGTAAAGTGTATGGATGGAAGCAATCTAATACTGAGTCTGTGATTATTAGGGTGTTTAGGATAGCTTATATGCTTATCACAAATTCTTTTATAGTGCTTATTTGCGCCCCGAATGAGTAGATAAGCAATGAGGGAGTTTCGTCTGCCATATACAATTATTGGATGGCTCAACTAGGTGGGTCCAACATTTTTGGAATCTTAGCAAGATGGAACCGTGTGAACTTCCTTTCTACTGAGTCAAAACACAAAAGTGTTCAAACTTATAAACAAGTCTGCAATAGAAATATGTGACAAGCACAAACATGTTTAACTTTGTATATGTTTGCGCTATATTCATGGCTCTTAAATGTATATGTATAAACAACTGAGTTACTTATTAGTAAAAAATATTATGGCTTTCTATTGTATAGCATGGTGATATAAAAGAATATCCTGATGAGTTTAGTTGGTTGAAAACATGTATGGTTTTAAGGTTGAAGTTGGGGTAAAAGTTATTATTTGAGTAACCGTTAAATAAGCTTGTTAAATCATCAACTTATGTGTGTTCTTTCTTTACACTAAACAAACTCAACTATATGTAACTTCCTCATAGTTTTTAGAAAACATCAGATAATTTTTTTTATTTTTTTTTTTATTTTTTTATGCCGATGTATCAAGTTTTTACATCATCTATTATCTTAAAAGAATTCTTAAAGATATCTCGCCTATCAGGCGGGCCTTAGAGCTAGTAGGTACATATTCTACGGTGACAAATGAAAGAGGCAGGAATGGTCATAACATACCTTGGTTAGGTCACAAGCATATACATGTACTGGAAAAAGGGCCTTTTAAAAAAACAATAACTAGACTAACTAATTTTACAGTGCAATTCAAACACGACAACAATATGACAACAATACATATAATAGAGAACCAAAAATTACACTCATTAGGTTCTTTACTTAGATTCTATCTTTCAACTTTTCTTTAACACTGTGTTCTCGAGTTTTTTAGGAGGAGATAAACATAATGGGTAAAGAAGAAAAAAAAATGAAAGGAAAAAAGTTGCTTTTTTATTATATGTTCTCGAATTGAAACTAAAAGAAAAAGTGTTGTATTCTCGAGTTGAAAAAAAAAAGAAAAGAAAAAAGACATAATTACATGTATGCTCTTTTAAACATGTTCATATTACACAAGATTTGAATATGAGTAAACGCTGTGTTATATTGGTCATTATACTCAATTGTTTGGGTGTAATTTTGTTTCTGTCTAAATCCGCTCATATTTGGGCGGAAAATTTTAAAAAAAAAATGTTAAGAATTTTCATGTTATTTTATTTATGCTTCCTTTCCTTCTTATTAAAAAAATAATAAAATAAAAAATGAATTTTCAGTTTCTTGTCATTTGGTTCTAAAAAAAAGAACTCGAGAACGGAGTTTTAAAAAACCTTACTAAAATCAAGTAATTTGAACTATCTTCTTTTCGACTTGAAAGTTAGGACATGAAATGCATATCAAAGCATTTGGGAAGTTCAGAAGAAATACAATGACTCATGGATTTGGAAACCTTTAATTGATATGAGAGATAAGATTAAAGATAATATCTGCAATGTGAATGGACAAGTTGTATGGAAAGATAAAGATGGCAAGACTATTGACTACTCTACAAAGGTTGTGTATGAAACTATAAGTCAATCAGGAAGCAAAGTTGAATGGCATAAAGTAGTGTGGTTTTCTCAGTGCAATCCTAGAATGGCCTTTATTCTATGGATGGCTATAAGGGGCAAATTACAAACTCAAGATAGACTTATGAGGTGGAACAATGATCCTAACATGAAATGTTCTCTGTGCAAGAAGGTCCAAGATTCTCATAACCATTTATTCTTTGAATGTGAATTCTTAAAAAGTATATGGAATGGTCTTAAACAGAAGATGGACAAAAACCGGATGTCAGATACATGGGAGAGTATTATTTAGCAATTTGCTAATGGCCCTTGTGGAAATACAATCAATAGTGTTCTTTCAAGAATTGTTCTTGCCACTACTGTCTACTATATATGGAAGGAAATGAATAATAGAATGTTCGCTGGTGAGGAATTGGAACCACAAATCTTGAGGAATGTTATTGAGGAGAAAATCAAGCTTCAACTACTTTGTTTGAAAGTTAAAAAGTCCACTCATGTCCTTTCTGTTGCTAAAGAGTGGGAAGTGGAGATGAATATAGTTGTGCAGTAGTTCTGAATGTAACAGTGAAGCTATTAAGGGGTGATTGAATATACTGTTGATGCACAACTTTTAGCTAAAAACTACACTGGTTTTAGCTAGTCCTAAATGACATAGGTTTCAGTGATTTTGCTGGTCATTTAGGGTATGCAGAGGGCCTTGTACCTTGGCCTTGAGAACCTTTCTATGTAAGCCCTGTCTTATAACTCAGTGGATGATGAAGATCAATGGTTATAGGGCTGGTAAACTGCATAGTTAAAGGCCCACTTGAGGTCATAAAGTAGTTTTCCTGCAATTTGGTGGAGTGCCAACCAGATGATGCCTATTCTTGTGACTTGCTAGTTCTAATGTGAGGTGGCAGCTGCATTGGAATTGAGAAGGTCATAAAAATGGGAAATGTAATCTAGGTGGGATGTATCCTTGGGTTAGTCCAGTCATGTGAGTGATGCCATCAGTGGAAATGTAGCTCTTTGGCTGTAGATCCCCAATGGAACAGGAGTTTTACACACATCTTGGTGAAGCCTTCTACAAGAGCCTCTGACTGTTATAGTATGGGCTACCAGAACAGTTACGTAGGGTGTTTGTAAGAAGGAAATGTAGTCAAGGTGTGTGGTTTCTCCATGGTTGCCTAGGACTAGTTTTCTTAGTACACTGCTAGGATTACTAGACTAGAAGAATGGTGAATTGAATTCGGCTGTCTTCCTTATATTGATAGCCGTAGTATAGTCTCTGAATATAGAAGGATCAAATGGGACATGTCCATTGTGATGCCTAAAAGAATTGGTTGTAACAATATAATGTTTGTGTTATAATAATATTCACCATTTCAGAGAAAAAAAAATTAATCATTTGGGTGTGTGTCTACTGTCAACTACCGACTTATCTCCTCTTCGAGTCATTTAGGTATATGTGTCGAGTGTGACAGACTCAGTGACAGTTTATCCTCTTCGAAATTGTTGTGACAAAAGCTAAAAATAATGGCAACAGAATAGATCAAACTTAATCTTTATTTCTTTACATTCTTAGACATAATCAAATACAACATTACAAATAATTGGTACATACACTTTACACGACACCTCATTTCTAAGAAAACATGAAAAAACAACACTCAAACAAGAAATGTAAGATATTCACAACAACAACATTAAAACAAAAAATTATAACATGAATTATATTATATATGAAACATAAATCTGAACTCTCATGAATTACTTTGAAGCGGTTAACTCCATACCAAATTCCCATAGTTTTTTGGCCAACTCGGCATCTTTAGCATACCCGCTCACTTTAGCGACATTGTTGTCAACAAAATACTCGCCACTAAACTCTTTCGCCTTTGGGTTCAATGCCAAAAAGCATGTCGTTGAAGCGCCCTGTGGGATATTCTTTTGAAAGTACTTGATTATGCCTCCATATAAGCAAGCTATGTCAAGAAAATAGCAAATGATAAAAGTTAACATAATGGCCAAGAAAAAGATCCAATTTTAAAGGAACTAATCTATGATATTACATATAAAAAAGTTCGAGTGCCGGGCAAGATTAGTTGTAATAACTCCAGGATGCAACGCGTTGACAGTTATGTCTGCCCCTTCTTCCTGTACTCAAAGACAAACATGTCACTTACTAAAAGTCCATGTATAGGCTATAATATATCAACGTCACTAAAGATAATCATAAGTGTTTGATCATCACTCCTAAAAAGTACCTTGAGGCACCTTGCTAGCTCCTTTGTGTGTAGAATAGTAGCAAGTTTTGATTGCCCATAAGCATAGAAACTACTATAGCTGCAAATTCGGCAATGATATATATTAGGTAAACATTAGTATGTACAATAACCATATAGGTTTGCAACAATTAGCTTTAGCAAGTCTACACAACCCTTGCTAAGGTTTGGTTTTTAAGCATTAATTGTTGTTATCAAAAGGATGGAATTATACCATTTCTCATCATTTAGCTTGTCGCACATGATTCCTCCTTTATAAGAGAACTCATACACTCTTGACGAAACCAAGATGATCCTCCCTTCACGTCCGCAACTTTTAGCAGTATTTTTCATTGTATCCAACAACAAATTCGTCAAATGAAAGTGACCTAGATTATAAAAAGAAAACACAACTATAGTTATGAAAACATTTTCCTAGGAGAACAAAAGTATCACATATGAACACTAGGCAAAACATACCAAGATAGTTAGTTGCAAACTGACTCTCAATTCCGTCTTTAGATAGGGAAAATGGAGGAGTCATTATCCTTGCATTACCACTGCAAACAACAATAAACCAGTTGTTAGACTTATGCACTAAAAACTTAACTGTTAGAAATTATTAAAAAGGTACTTAAATATCTTACATGAGGATGTTGAGTGGCAGACCCTTGGCAATGAACTCATTAGCAAAATTTCTAACAGATTCTAGTGAGCTAACATCAAGTTGCATGATATCAATGGTAGCATTGCGGCAGTCCTTGACTATGCTTTCCTTGCACTTTGCAGCGGCTTCCAAGTTCCTCGCTACCATAACTACATGAACACCGCGCAAAGCTAGCACACGCGCTATTTCTAGGCCAATCCCAGTCGTTGGTCCTGGATATAGTAGACTTCTTAGATAATGAAATATTAATGTCAAACGCGTTCGTTATGATAAGCTTCTTGAGTTAAAATTTCATACTGTACTTATTGTGGGCAACATATGGTCTTACGAAAATAAGTCAACTTCTACAAAGTTTGACCATTTAGTAGATCTAATTTAACTCTTTAAAAAAACAACCAACTGGACCGTTGGACACCAGGAATACAAGGTGTAGTTATTTAAAAATTGACACATCATTCTACAGATATGTTAGTATGTTATTGTCATGTGAATATCACAGTACGTCTACAGAAAAAAATAAAGGGACCATCAAAAAAACTCCAATTCATATATTTCAATTCTAGTATGGTGTTTCTTTTCTGTTCTAACTGTAAGAAAACTGAATTTAACTACTTAGATTATTAAAGAAAATGTTTTACAATACCAACTGTTCTCAAACAGTTAAACAACCCTTGATCTCAATCAGGAAATGTAAAGTAAAATACAAATGAAAGTTGTAAATGTTTGGGATGATGCCCAAGAGAATGAACAGAGCAGCAATATATAGAGAGACCAAAGCTTAGGTCGTTTTCCATGGATGAGACAGGAAAACGGCTACACACAGAAGATAACAAAAGGCTCCAACGGGTGAATGAGTCAACCCTAGCATATATCTTTCATCTTTTCCACAATGCTCCCTTCTACTTCTCTTTATCATCATTTGGCCACAAAACTTATCAACACAGCAAACCTGAGAATCAAACATGACAACATTAGTCCCTCAACTTTTATCCAGGCCAAAGTTATATTTTAACATCCCCCCTTAATTTTGGCCTGGAATACATCAAGTAAGCCCAGTTTAGAAACCATTTTGAAATGTTGAGTTTTATCAAGTCCTTTTGTAAAAATGTCTGCTGTTTGATTAGTAGTGTGAATCTTAGCAGTTTCAATAGCACCAGTTAAGATTTTTTCTCTAACAAAATGGAGATCAATCTCCAAATGTTTAGTCCTCGCATGGAAGACTGGGTTAGCAGCAATCTTAATTGCTGCTTGACTGTCACAAAAAACTTTTACCGGCATAAAATGTTCCCAGTTAAGATCCTTAAGAATTTTAAGGATCCGAACAATCTTAGAAGTCACAGAAGCTAAAGCTCTGTACTCAGCTTTTGCAGAAGACTTTGAGAGGGTGTTCTGCTTTTTGCTTTTCCAAGAAATCATAGAACCATTGAGACTAACATAAAATCTAGTAACAGATTTTCTTGTAACCACACACTTAGCCCAATCTGCATCTACAAATGCATTCAATGAATTCTCAGAATTCTTAGTTATATGCACACCCATACCTGGAGAACCTTTTAAATACCTCAACACCTTTAAAGCAATTTTTAAATGATACTTTAATGGGGAATGCATAAATTGGCTCAGGCAGTGTACAACATAGGATATATCAGGCCTAGTGTGAGTTAAATAAATCAGTTTACCAATAAGTTTTTGATACTCAGTGATATTATCAAGTAATGGATCTGTGTCAGTAGGTTCAGAAGTGATATACACACGTTGTTCAAGAGGAATAGCAGAAGGTTTACAAGCAAGAAGACCAAACTCAGATAATAGATCTAGGCAGTATTTTCTTTGTGATAAGCAAACTTCACTTTTAGTTTCAATAACCTCAATGCCCAAAAAGTATTTGAGTTTGCCTAAATCCTTTATCTGAAACTTGGTCTTAAGATATATTTTGAAATCTTCAATAGCATCAACATTGTTACCAGTGATAATAATATCATCAAAATAAACAACCAAGGCAACAAACACACCTGAATCATTCTTAGTAAACAATGAATAATCACTTTTACTTTGCACAAAACCATTTTCAAGTAAGGTACTAGACAGTTTGGCATTCCATTGTCTGGGTGCCTGTTTTAATCCATATAAAGATTTTTTAAGCCTACACACTCTGTTATCATTTTCATCAAAGTAACCTGGAGGTAATTTCATGTAAACAGTCTCCTGAAAGTCACCATATAAGAAGGCATTATTGACATCTAATTGAAAAATAGGCCAGCATTGTTGAACAGCCAAGTTAATAACACATCTAATAGTGACAATTTTAACCACATGAGAGAAGGTTTCATCAAAATCAACTCCTTCCTTTTGACCAAATCCCTGGACAACAAGTCTAGCCTTAAATCTACCAATGTATCCACTAGACTTGTATTTAATCTTATAAACCCATTTAGATCCTATCACTAGGCAATTCAACAATCTCAAAAGTATCATTTTCATATAAAGCTTTCATTTCAGTATTCATTGCCTCTTTCCAGTGCTGAGTTTTGCTGGCTTCCCAATAATTTTTAGGTTCTGAAAGTTGTTTAACTTTGTTGTAAAGCAAAAGTTTTCATAGTTAAGATTGGCATAGCTAACAAACTTTTCAAGACCATATCTAGCTTTGGAATCAACCACAAATTTATTATACTTGTTTGGAAAAACAGATGATCTTTCAGATCTTCTAACAGGTTGATTTTGCAAATTTGATTGAGAGTCTGTGATTGGACTATCTTGAAATGTACCCTAAGAATGTGCATTTTCATTCTCAAGTGTTGTAGACACCTCATTTTCAAGGGCAGAACCATTGGAACCCTGAGGATGCCCCAACTCATCCTCAAAAGGGTCAATTGTGGGACTGCCATCAAGAAAAGAATTCTTGCTAACACTAGGAGAATTTGCATGTTTATTTCCATCATTAGATGGTTTATCATTTATATTTGTCTCATCATAGGGCATGTCAAGATCCTCATACACCACTTTATCAAAAAAGTTTGTATGATCCAGATCTTGACAAGTCTCAATCACAGAATCTGTCTTAAAAGGGAACACATTTTCAAAGAAATCAACATCTCTTGAGTACAAAAATTGTTTCCTTTCAAGACTGAAAAGCTTATATCCCTTTTTAAAAGAAGCATAGCCAACCAAAACACATTTTTCAGATCTGCTACTGAACTTATCATGATTATTAAGCACAGTAGCAAAACATAGACAACCAAAAGCTCTTAAGTGATTTAAGGAGCATTTTCTGTTAAAAATCATATTATAAGGAGAATTCCCATTCAGCACTGAAGAAGGCAACCTATTAATAAGGTAACAAGCAGTAAGAATACATTCAGAACACAAATTCAAAGGAACTCCCCCTGAAACAGAAGGGATCTGGCAACATTAAGCAGATGCCTATGTTTCCTTTCCACAATCCCATTCTGTTGGGGAGTATAAGCACAAGAAGTCTGGTGTATTATGCCATTAGTAATGCAAAACTCATTGAACTTATCATTCACAAATTCAGTACCATTATCACTTCTAAAAATTTTCACAGTTTTTTTGAATTGATTTTTTATTAAATTAAAAAAGGTATAAACACAATCAAACACTTCAGTTTTAGCCTTAATCAAGTACACCCAAACAGCCCTGGTGTAATCATCAACAATGATCAAAAAATACTTATATCCTTATCTACTAGTAACCCTATAGGGTCCCCACAGATCAAGATGGACAAGGTCTGCAAGCATAGAAGTTTTATGCTCACTCAAAGGAAAGGGTTCTCTGGTTTGTTTAGCCTTTTGACAAATTTCACAAACTTCCACATTATTTTTGTTGTCAAACTTAAGATCTTTTTAAAACTTTTAAGACTTGGTCAGAAGGATGACCAAGCCTGCAATGCCACAAGTGTTTAGACAAACCAGAAAAAGGACAAAATTGGTCTTTAGTACACAAATTACCTTCAGTTTTATCAAAAAAGTATAATCCATCAGACTATCTACCAGTCCCCAGAAGTTTCACATCCCTCAAACCCTGAGATAACACATAGCACTTAGACTCATCAAAAGCAATGACAAACTTGCTGTCTCTAGCAATCTTATGAACAGACATAAGACTCACACAATATTCTGGAACAACAAGCACATCATACAGAGTTAAATTTTTGGTTAGGACCATATTTCCAACCTTTGTAATTAAAGCCTCAGTTCCATTAGGATGTGAGACTTTAATTCCAAGTTTGGAAATATCTAGTACATTAACCAAAAACTTATCAGTGTATGTTAGATGCTGATTTGCTCCAGAATCAACAATAATACCAGCTGCAATAAGTGCAGGCCTGGCCTTACTGTTGTTACAAAAAAATCTTTGGAAATTTTGATTAAAAACCTTGCTGTTGTTAAAAACAATACCTGCCATATTGGCATGTACACCTTTGCCTTTTTCATCATCATTAACAGAGGTATCTTTGATAAGAGATAAAAGTTTAGAAATCTGTTCATCTGAAAGGTTTGAAAGAGAGCTAGATCCAACAGAGTTGTTGTTCTTTATAAATCTTTTGTTAAAGTTTTGAGCACCCTGGTTGGAATTAGTTCCAGTATAACCATTTCTTTTTCCAAAATTAGGAGGATATCCAATCAACTTAAAACATCTATCTTCAGTATGCCCATTAAAACCACAATGCTCACAGATAAGAGTAGAACCTCCAGCAGCCCTACTATTCCCACTATTATTAGTCCTGGAGGTATTATTAGGTCTGAAAGAATTCCCAGAGGTTTGGGGCCTCTGTGAACTCCCTTTATTGGGTACATTGGAATGAAACACAGAGGACTGAGATCTTTGAGAGACCCCAGTCCCTGATGAACCAGAAACCACAGCTCTGTGAGACTCCTCACTAGAGGTAATGGCAAAGGCCCCTTTAACATCAGGCAATGGGTCTCTAGACAAGATATTGCTTCTAATTTGCATATAAGATTCATCAAGTCCCATTAAGAATTGCATTAACTTCATTAACTGATTATGTTTCTTAAAATCATCAGCAGCATGGAAAGTACATCTAGGCAGTTTAACAAGAGCATCAAATTGTTTCCACAAAGTACTAAGCTTGTTAAAGTATTCAGCAATAGAAGAGCCATTTTGAGATAAAGAATTGATTTTATGATGCAAATTAAAGGTGACAGAACCATCAACTCTATCAAATGTTTCTTTTAATTCAGTCCAAACATCAGAGGCTCTTTTAGAGAAAATTTGTCCAAGAAACAATTCCTCAGAAATAGAATTTAAGATCCAACCTAGAACAATAACATTAACCCTGTGCCATTGTCTTCCTAACACATCATCAGTATTAGACCTTCTAAAAGAACCATCTATAAAACCAGTTTTATTTTTACCTTCAAGTGCTAAGAGCATAGCACAAGACCACATATTATAATTTTCAGTTCCTTTCAATTTTATAGATATAACAGTTAATGTAGCAGAGTCATTAGGATGTAAGTGTAGAGGATGACTGATATCAAGTTTACTAATAAGAGTAACAGGTAAAGCATCTTCTTCTTCTGCATCAAAACCCTGAGCAGAGGCAGGTGGACTACTATTATGCAAATACATAAAGAAACAAGCAAGCACTCAACAACAAAAATTAAACAGATAAGTAAGAAGGGAAGAAAGAAGTTCCCAGGCTTCCGTACCACTCAAGGTGGCAGGTCAAGGGCTTTATCTACTAGCAAGAAAGAACAAAAATAACCAACACCAAACAATCAACTTCAACAATCTCTCACATCCTACTCCCCATCAATCTAAACAAGATAAAATAAATTGCAAGAAAATTAAAGGCGTGAGAGGTGTTACAAAGTACGCAAAGCAAAGCAGCAGCGGAACCAAACCTACTACACCCTAGATTCACTTAGTCTAGGGATATAACAGATATACACAGCGAACCCAGATCCACCAACCAAGATCCACCAAACCCTAATTTTTAAATTAGGGCAAATCACCAGAACCACTTACAATCAAAGCAGATATCACCAAATCTATCGATTAAGGAACTTAATCGACCTCTGGAACCTTTAAATTGTAAAAGCCCCAAATTACCCAAACCCTAATTTATTAAAAAAAATTCAGAGCAACCTAGCTCTGATACCATGTAAGAAAACTGAATTTAACTACTTAGATTAATAAAGAAAATGTTTTACAATACCAACTGTTCTCATACAGTTAAACAACCCTTGATCTCAATCAGGAAATGTAAAGTAAAATACAAATGAAAGTTGTAAATGTTTGGGATGATGCCCAAGAGAATGAACAGAGCAGCAATATATAGAGAGACCAAAGCTTAGGTCGTTTTCCATGGATGAGACAGGAAAACGGCTACACACAGAAGATAACAAAAGGCTCCAACGGGTGAATGAGTCAACCCTAGCATATATCTTTCATCTTTTCCACAATGCTCCCTTCTACTTCTCTTTATCATCATTTGGCCACAAAACTTATCAACACAGCAAACCTGAAAATCAAACACGACAACATTAGTCCCTCAACTTTTATCCAGGCCAAAGTTATATTTTAACACTAACCATAGAAAGATAAAAATAACATGTGATCTTGAGTCGTTCCATGTTGTCCTTTCTTCTAACACAGTTTAATTGCAAGTAATTAACCTGGCATTTCACTTGTTATACGGATTGTAATAACATATCACCACAAGTATTATACTCGTGTTTTGCGACCAACATAGCAAAATACTTTAATTTGTTATCAATCATAACAAAATATATAAACTGACCTATCGTTAGCATGCGTCTTACTATGATAGGTAAAAAAAATAAAATTTGTTGCTATTCTAATAAGTTTATAGGTAGCAATGATTGCCTTAAATAGTGAAGTTTTACTTGCTCTAAGCACATCTTGATCAATTCAAATCACACATATACAAACACTAATCATTAGCACGCCTATCTAGTATCTAGCAATAAACTGTTTTTCAGCTTATTCAAAACAACTTAGTACTCACAAGTAATCAGATAAGCAACTTGGATAAACAGTTTCAAACATCCTAAAAACTGCCTATTAATTAGACGTATCAAAACTCATTAACGATATATTGTAAACAAAAAATCAACATGATATATTAAGGCAAAATGAGTTAAAAGCCCAAGAAATGGTAAATATATAACAAGAAATATACTGAAATATACCTGTAATAATAGCAGTTAAGCCATGACCGTCGATTCCTTTAGTAACATCTTCAGCTGTGTTTTTAGTTGAGTATCCAGATTTTCCTTTGAATGCAATCAACCAAGGCATATTTACTTCTTATGTTTTTCAAGAGTTAAAAAAAAGATGGCAGCAAAATTTGAATCACTTTAAGGTTTTTGTTATGATTAGCTCTAAGGCGTTGTGACAAGTTTGCCACTATGGCATTAGTTATATACACTCAAAGTATCTTGAACCTTGACTTTTGTATAGGTGTCTCAAGGGCAATTTGTAAATATATAAACATTAGATTAAAGAAATGACAACTAGGCATTGGAAAGTCTTGTACTATCATGTATTTTTGTAAGATAATTCTATGGGAATGGGAATGGGAATATTTGACACTTGAACTTTTCAAAATCTTTACCTTGAGGTTTTTGATATGAATTTATCATATGTTGTTAGATTTTGTATAGCTATAATGTTCAATACATCCTCTGACGTTCAAATAGACGTGATAATTCATGTCATGTAAAAATGTGAGTTCCCGAATGACTAAAAAAATTGGGATATTGATATTCACTAGAAGTATACCTTTTTTTCTTTATAAATCCTTGCTTCAAAAGAAAAAACATAGCCTATCATATTCATTTGAACATGAATACTAAGGGGAAATAAAAAATGATAACAAAGAGAAGGTAAAAATGTGTTAATTGATGTGGTTGACTACTAATTAATCAAGGGTGTATGGGATTGCTTAGTACCTCATTCAATTATTGTGTTTTGATATAATACCTGATTAGTTTTGAGTATTTGGACGAAGACAATTTGATGCTTAGGTGTTGTTTGAATTCGACTTAATTCACTCAATATGAAAGTAACTGAATTCATTAAGTTATATGAAAACTGTTTGTTTGTGACTTAATAGAGAAAGATGACTGAAAATAATCTCTTAATTAAACATGACTTAATAGAAAATTTTAACAAACAAACCCGAGTCTAGCTGGTTTCAGAGATATAACAATATTCTGAGGTAGCACATTTTCCGTCTAAGTTCTATATTATAAAAAACATTTGCGTTTCGAATGGGTAGAACAAACCCATGCATAATCTCCAAAATTTAATCCCAATTAAACTGATGTTATAACTAATAAGCATTCATATAAGGAATATCAGTTTTAAAGTACTCAAACACTTAAGTATTGAATTTTCAAACCACTAAGGCTGGGTGCAGTAAGGGGGGTCAATCCCCCCTTTTTTTCCTGCCACGTCAGCTTTCTCTCTCCAGCGACCTACAGGCGATTCAGTGCCCCAGTAAGGGCGACCAAGTTCCATTTTTTTTTTTTTTTTTTTTTTTTTTTTTTTTTTTTTTTTTTTTTTTTTTTTTTTTTTTTTTTTTTTTTTTTTTGTATCCAACGTTCGAATTCAAACGGTCAAAAACATTTATTTGGTTTTGTGGTAATAACGGTCGAGACTCAAACGGTCAAAAAAAAATGGATCAAAATGTATATATCTACTCGGTCGAGTAAGTGACCCATTTGGCTGAGTTTTGTGCTTGAATTCGGTCGCGACCGAGTACCTGCAGTAAGGTCGACCGACTCGACCAAGGTCGACCGAATCGGTCGATGTCTTTACTGCACCCAGCCTAACAAAGTGGTCTAGTGGTGAAACATTTTGATATCAAAATTTCATGTTCAAACTTTAATAGGTACTGCATATTCTGAGGTGACAAATGAAAGAGGCAAAAACGGTCATGACATGCCCTGGTTAGGTCATGAGTATTCCCCTTATTGGAAAAGGATCTTTTTACAATGCAACAAACACGCAGTGGCGGCGATTAGCATGTGCAAGTGGTGCAACCGCACCGGGCCCCCCTTTGTAAGGGGCCCCCAATTTAGTATACATTCATTAATATTTATAGTTTTATATATAAACGTTTTGAATTTTTAGTGTATTTGTTAAATATTATATCAAAGTTGAACCAGGTCTAAAAAAAATAGAAGACAAACTTTGGGTCACATACAAAAAGAGTGAAAGACTTGGATTATTGGGGCCTCATTTGTGATTTCGCACCGGGCCTCCCAAATCAATGGGACGGCCCTGCAAACACGGTCATGATATAATCCAAAGCCCAATAATTAGGCTTATTGGGTTCTTTACTCAGATTCTTATCTTTCAACTTTTCTCAAAAAATCTTACTAAAAAAAGAAATTCGAACGTATCTTCCTTTCAACTTGAAAGTTAGGACATCAAATGCGTATCAAGTAATCATTTGGGTAACTATCTAAGGTATTAGGTTACTTGACTCAAACCCGAAGAGTTATGTTAGTTGGCCCAAGAGCACGGTTGTGGGTTATGGGCCACTAACCTAATACCTTCTAATAGTATCTATTGTCAACTATCGACTTATCTCGTCTTCGAGTCATTAGGGTATATGTGTCGAGTGTGACAGTTGCCTCTTCGAAGTTGTTGTCACAAAAGCTAAAAATAATGGCTAAATTTTTCTGGGGGGCTACATAAACTTTTCTTTTACATTTTTAGACAGATTAAGCAACAATACAATACATTGATGCATACAATTTATACCACATCTCTTTTCTAATAAAACGTGCAAAAACAAAACTCAAACAAGCATGTAAATAATTCACAACAATAACATTAACACAAACTATAAGAACAACACACCCAATCCCGCCAGGG
>LBNU01006411.1:251819-266045 GCA_014162995.1 Artemisia annua | reverse complement strand
CATATATCACACAACACATAGACATATTGTATGAATAAAGACTTATCTTGGATTAAACATGCAAGTTAGAGGGGTTAGGATACCCTCTAAGGTCTGTAATACACGTACTAGGGTTTAACCCTAAAGTTCTCCACTCCAAAATTCTCTAAAATTCGTCATAAAATAAATAAAAACGTTCTATACATATAGAAAACGCGGGCTGACGGCGTCAGCCCAATAGGTGACGTCGTCAGCTCGGCGATTAGGGTTTCCTGACGGCCTTGACTGACGTGGTCATAATTGCTGGTTCCAGATCTGACGGCCTTGGTTGACGGCGTCACAATTTACACTACGAACTCTCTGGATCGTCACGAGTCTTTTTTCCACTTCTGGACTTCACTTGTTCCTGACGGCGTCACTATTTAGAGTGTGACGGCGTCACCTTCTGTGATCTTCAAGGTCTTTTGAGTTTTTGTGGTTTTCCGCACTTTTTCACTCCGAAAACGCCCGAAAATGCTTCTTTTGCGATTTTCCCTTCAAAAGTACCTAAAATGAGAAAAGAAACGACTTTGGGTGAAATCCAAACCAAAAACATACGAATTAGGACTCAAACCGACCCCTAAAAACGTAACATTTTTCGTCTCATCAGTTTTTGAAGCTAAACTTATATTTGGGACATCTGATTTTGTTGTCTTTTATATTAGCATTGATGAAGCGAAAAGTGTACCACTTTTAGGGGGTCATTTAAGCCCTAATCCGTAATTAATTGATCAAATATTGCCCTAAATCATTCCTTTTGTCATTTTAGGTACTTTGAAGAGGAATTCTGGAAAAGGAAGCATTTTGGACGTTTTTGGAGCATAAAAGTGAAGAAAACGACAAAGTCTCAAAATATGCTGGAAATAGTACCTGACGGCGTCACGCTTTAGAGTGTGACGGCATCACGCTTTGACAAACAAAGGATGATTTTTACACCAAACGCCCTAGAAAGATTTGAAGATTTAAAGGGTGACGGCGTCACATGCAATTGTACCTAGGCCGTCACGTTTTGTGACAAAGGGAGATGGCCCAGAGAAGTTAAAGAGGGACGGCATCAGAATGAGATCTGAGCAATCCAAATATTAGTTTGGCGGTGAGGTGACGGCGTCACGCACTAGAACGTGACGCCGTCAGCTTGTAAAATCTATATATACTTTTCTAATTTTCATTCATTAGTGTGCAACTTTTGGGAAAAACCCTAGCTCATATTCTACAGTATTTTTAAGGGTTTTTCACCCTTGAAACCTTGATGTTTAATTAAAGATAAGTCTTCTTCCAAATCAATCAATATGTCTATGTGTTGTTTGATTATATCTTACACTTGTCTTTCAATTAACATGCTAGGCTAGGTCTTTATTGTGTTTGCTTAGATCTAATGAAACCTAGCTATTGATTATATGTTGTTGGTTTGCTTGTGACTGTTGTGGTTGGGTGAAATCGATGTTAGGCTTAAGAAAACTGGCTAACCTCCTATACGGTAACTTGCTTGAACGTCTTAAGAAACATGAATCGGATGTGTACTACGATTATTTGGTTGTATTTAATGCATGAGCGAATTCTAATGATCCCATGTTAGGAGCTTAAATCGGCTCGACATAGGAGTGAAGTAGGAGCTTATAGAGTTAGGGAAGATCGTACACCACCCTACGAATGGTTTAAAGGAATACAACCCGTCATCTACATAATCACAACAAACCAATTAACATATAAAAGATAGCTAGGGAGTAAGGAAATCTAAGTAAACAAATATTTCTCATTTATAAGTTTCACAACCACTTTAATTTTCTTGTTATTTAATTTTATTTGCAAAAGTAGATATTTAGGTTAGTTGGCTAGCAACTAATTCCGCCCACTCCTTCCAAAACCGAGATTTTTACTTGCTTTCATAAAATATAAAAATACAAAAAGAATCATCCCTCAACCCTTAGACCTAGTTAGAGTATCTTTTCAGGCCTAACGACACTATTCCCTGAGAGAACGATCAATCCCCCGGTACTTGCCACTTCACTATACTACATCGGTCAGGTAGACTGCCTGGTGGGGGTTGTAAGCTTCTCAAGATCCCTTGAGAGGTAAAACCTAAGTGCATAGGTTGCAAAACCCACGCATCAAGTTTTTGGCGCCACTGCCGGGGAATAGTTATTGTTTAGGTTGAAAATTTTATTTTTACTTAGGTCTACTCATTAGAATCCTTTCTAGTGAGATTTTTGTTTTTATTTTTCTAGGTTTTCTTTAGTCTATCTTTTTCCTTCGAACCCTTCGCTTTAATCTTCGTTGGCCGACATGGTAAACGAAGATCTCTCCAACCATAGAGTCACTAGGAGTCGTAGTTCCTTAAGAAACCTTATCTAACCTTACGCGGAACCTGAAAGGGAAATGCATAGGTTGAGACAACGCTCCTCAATGTCCGAACCAATTGGTATCGCCATCAACTTCGATGAAGCCCTTTCGGAAGAAGATTCTGATCATCACGACACACCACCTAGCCCCCGATCAAATCACGATACAGAAATTCCTGAGGTCTCTATCCCTAAGCGCCTCAAGGATTATTGTTCTCCCATTCCTCGTGGCTTCTCTAATGCTATTGTGTTTCCACACGAACGTACAGAGGGGGTGTTGCGCGCAACTGACGTTTGGCTTGTCCAAAGTGTATGCAAGTTCCATGGGCTAAAATCGGAAGAACCAATCCAACACATCAAAGATTTCCTGAAAATAGTGGACACTATCCATACGGCGGGGCCACTAGGGATACCTCCCGACTCCGATCCTTTCCCTTTACCCTTCAAGATATGGCCAAGGAATGGTACAACAATCTTCCTTCCAAGTCCATCTTCACATGGGAACAGCTCATCTCGAAGTTCTATGAAAAATTCTTTCCTATAGGAAAAACTTCAGCACTTAGAGACAAACTCCTCCGATTCCAAGTCGGGCAAGCAGAACCCATTCATAAATCATGGAGATTCAAGGATCTAATAAGACAAGTTCCCCATCATGGTATTGAACTCTGGCTCCTGGTCCAAATATTCTACGATAGTATCTCTCAGGATGACCAGAGGGGAGTTAATAACTCAGTAAAAGGAAGGATATCCAAGCTAAGTGCTGAGGAGGGGTGGAATAGGATTGAGGAATATGCTCAAGATCAAGATGATACATGGGATGAACCCGTTTCGATCATGAGCGTGTCCGAAGTCGCACAAAAATCCCCTCTCGACAGCAGGCTAAGGAAACTGCACGAAAAAGTATCTTACCTTAACGGGTCACGAACCGCTAAACGATTGTCAAACTCGTATCTAATTTGCGACCAATGTGGTGGCCCGCATAAAGTGGAGGAATGCGGGGAAGATGCCACCACCGAGCAAGCGTGTCTTTCAAGCCATGACATCTTTGATGACCCTTCCTTTTTGGTATTCTATCAAAACAACGATTTTACCCCTTGGGGGAATCTCGTGAGGAACAAGGAAGGAGAAGAAGGTCCTGACTCCAAGGTTCGAAGCACTTTCGAAAGTGACCTTGGGCATTTCACACATGAAAAAGATCGTATGTTGAAAGGCCTCGACGACCTCATAACCAATTAACAAAATGACTTAAAAGCCAAATACGCAGAGCTCATTACCTCACTTGATGACTACAACAAACCCTAAATGAACCAAAATGGCCCTTTGCTAGCTATCACTACTAGAGCAGGAACAACAACCAAGGACCTTCCATACCCGGTCCAACAGCCTAACGTCACAGAGCCCAACGCCTCTCGCGAGGAAGAAGGCGACGTGCGTGACGAGAGTCCTGAGCCACCTCCTCAAGTAACCTCCTCTCCACCCAAGCAATCCGCGAAGATCCCCTTTCCATCCCGTCTAAAAAACCAAAAGGTTGAGAACGAAAACAAAAAGTTCTTTCCATATCTAAAAGATTCGGTCGTCACTATACCCCTCCTTGATGCATGTTACCATATGCCCAAATACAGTACATACTTTAAGAAGCTACTCGCCAACAGAAAAAAGCTCAAGGGTCTTGTGACCTTAGGGGAAGAATGCGCTGTGGTAACCCAGCGCGGATTACCAAAGAAGGTAGACGACCCTGGTAGCTTTACCTTACCCTGTTCTATAGGCTCTCTATCAGTAAAGAATGCTCTGGCTGATTTGGGGGCAAACATTAATCTCATGCCCTATTCCATGTTCCTCAAATTAGGATACTCAGGATTGAAACAAACCCGAATGAACATCCAAATTGCTGATAGATCGGTCAAATATCCCATGGGAATATGTGAAAATGTGATGGTCAAAGTGGGGAAGTTCAAATTTCCAGTTGAATTTGTCATCTTGGAAACGGAAGAAGACGACCTCGTACCCATCATCCTGGGTAGACCATTCCTGGCAACTGCTCGGGCCGTCATTGATGTCCATGAAGGTAAGCTAACCTTGCGAGTAGGTGTCGACAGCTTAACCTTTGACATCAAAGACACCATAAATCTTTCTCTGAGGCCGCCAACCTGCTATATTTTATCGGAGAGGTCGATGAGCTTTCCGACGTCATTGACAATTGTGTGGATGAACAAGTTGAGGCAGGATGGTTGCGTGACGAGGCTTTTCCTTCCCTCTTTGAAGAAGAAAAGACTGAGGAAATCAACGCAGTCTCCTTCTACCCCAGACGGGATGACGTCGTATAACACCCCCATTTTCAGGATTGCAGCGGAAAGGGACATGGGGTGCTATATATCGATTACATCGTAAAAATATAATAAACAAGTTTAATACAAAGTTATATTTAATAAACATTCACCTTATAAGGTTAATAAAGTTTTACAAGAGGTCCCAAAAGAGTTTACAAAGTTTGAAAGATACATAGGATAATAAAAAGTCTTCAACATTTTAGTACATAATAAAACATTTAAAACATGAGCCATCTTGATTGATAATCTTTCCTTGCGCGGCCCATCCAAGCTGAGGTTACTTACGGACCTGAGATAAACATGCTAAAAGTCAACAAATAATGTTGAGTGAATTCATAGAGTTTAGTAATAATAAATTGAATACAAGTATTATTCATCGGGTAACAAGTATGATCAGTACTTGTCGGGTTATCAGATTATAACATAGAGCTCATGAAACCGAACCTTAACCAAGTTTTATCATTTGCCCCGGTAGGGTAATATTTGCCATTTACCACATATTCTCAATATTATATGACCGTTGAAAGATGGGCGCTACCCATTCGGCCAGGCTGGTCAATGCCCAATATGCATATTTATAATATTAGCGTTCACACAAAATTAACGGTTCATGATGGGGACTTAATTGGCAAGAGACACTCAATGTCTTATAATCATGTATTCGGGTCAAGCATACCAAAAAGCTACTTGTATTCGTTTTGTAAAACTAGCATGTATCCCCCTCGCGAGGTTTATAAATCATTTAAAAGATTAAAAGCGAGGCTATAAACTCACTTGTAGTGTTGGAACTAAATGTAAGGAACGGATGTGTCAAACAAGGCGCGTTCACAAGCCGCAACCTATCATGAATGAATATTTTCTAACTTAGATTTAATAAGGATGTTATGAATGCAAATGTATATGCCATTTATACCACTCTTTTGTACTCAAAAATATATTGTTGTCGAAAATATAATTTACATCTTCGTATAAGGTAATAATGAATATTACATGTTGTTGGTATTTTTAGTGAAACAATAACTTTCGAAAAATCATAACTAATTCGTTATAAGTCCGTTTTTCAAGAATTTTATATCCCCGGTTAGCTCTAAACAAGTACTAATACATTTTTATCATGTTGGTACATTTTAATGAGGGTTAGGGGCCTGTTTTCATGGAAAACCTTATTACATCAGCAACATATTTTCAGGTTATATAAGAAAAACACTTGTAACTTGTTTATAGCGTAACTTTCTCGTTTCAAACTCATTTTAGTCCATTCTTTTTGCAATGGTTTCCTTTTGTTATTAACTTTCTGAGTATCTTGTCAAAAATAGGCCATGAGTTGCTGAGTTTTCTAAATTTTATAAAAATGTCCAGGCTGTCCCAATTTATTCAAAATAAATTTGGTATAACTTGTTTTTAACATAACTTTTTCGTTATAAACCCGTTTTTACCCGTTCTTTCGGCCATGGCTTCATCTTAAAGTGTATTTTCTTTATCTTTGGTCAAAAATGGGTCCAAACCTACTGAGTTTTCTGTATTTTTAAAATATGACCAGAAGCTTATATATAATGTCAAAAATGGTTTTCTCATCCTATAACTAATCTAATTTCATCATCAATCAACTCCATCAATCCCATAAACTACCATACACCTCCTCAAGGTGTCATGCGTTCCTAAATAACATCAAACCATCTCTACACCAAAACACTATATATATATATATTTCATAAAGTTTAACAAAACATAAAATTAGAGTGGTACAAATTACATCTACTTGTATGCATATAAAAATTAACTAGAATGTCGTAGAAACATACCAAGAACATGAAAGTTTTAATGAGTTACTTACTTGAAGGATTACTAGTTAATTATGAAGAAAACCCTAACTAATCCATAGGTTTATATTTCAAAACCTTGTAATGGATGTTTATAAGTACTTGTAAATACTTTGTTCTTCAAAAATCTCTTCTTTTTGTGGTGTTGGAATAGGAACGAGCCAAAGGAGAGAAGAACAAGAGAGAAAAACTTTTATTTGATCTAATATTGTGTACATGCAAAAAGTGGTTGATGTTATGAGTAAGTGGGACTAGTTGGTGTGAAGAGAAGGCAACAAGTGTCCATGGGGAACACTTGTGGCCGGCCACCTCACAAAGGTGGGAAGAAATTATAAATTTTTGTCCCACTTTGTTTTACGGGGTACCGTTTAGTGCATAGTTTGAGTAGTTTTGACGAATTCGGGTACCGGGTTAATTAGAAATAATTTTTAATGGAACCATAGTGACGAAATACGATTGTAAAAATTATGAAAATATAATTTTTGTAGATGATGGGTTTTTCAATAACTTTCACTTTATTACTACGAATGCTTTCATAGTTATACGTTTTTGATAGTTTTAAGTAATTAGTTCCTAAAATAAAAGTGAAAGTAACTTTTTAAATTAGGATTACAAGGAAAAATAGTGGAGTACAAGAAATGTAGAGTTGACATATTATAGTCATGGTCGAAAGAATTGGATGTACACGGATAACTTCCTATGAAGTTAATTTATTAAAAATAGGATAGTTATTAAATAAACTATTGTTTAAAATATAAGACATGAATTTTTAGAAATGTCACAGCACGTACCACTTAGGAGAGCTCCGTCCCGGAGCTTAACTCGTTTTATCTCCTAACGGCTCATCAGTGAAAAGATGAGGATACTTTCCCCGGATTTGATCTTCGCGCTCCCACGTGTACTCTTGTCCTCGCCGGGTATTCCAACGAACCTTGACAATAGGGATGCGACTTTGCTTGAGTTGTTTCACCTCACGATCCATGATCTCTACAGGTTTTTCTATGAAGTGTAGCTTGTCATCGATCTGAAGTTCTTCTAATGGAATGATAAGACTTTCATCCGACAAACACTTTTTGAGGTTAGAAACATGAAAACTGTTGTGAATGCCTTGAAGTCCTTCAGGTAGCTCTAATTTGTACGCCACCGGACCAACTCTAGCTAAGATCTCGAATGGTCGGATATATCGTGGACTTAGCTTCCCACGTTTACCAAAACGAATTACACCTTTCCATGGCGAAACCTTGAGCATAACTTTATCACCTACATTAAACTCCAAAGGTCGGCGTCTAACATCGGCATAACTTTTTTGACGACTACGAGCAGTTAACAAACGGTTCTTGATTTGAACAATCTTCTCCGTTGTTTCACGAATCATTTCTGGCCCTGTGAGTTGAGTATCTCCAACCTCACTCCAGCTAACGGGTGATCTACACTTTCGTCCGTAGAGAGCTTCGAACGGTGCAGCCTTGATGCTTGCGTGATAACTATTGTTGTAGGAGAATTCGACTAATGGTAAATGTCGATCCCAACTACTTCCAAAGTCAATCACACACGCCCTTAGCATGTCTTCTAGAGTTTGTATTGTTCGCTCGCTTTGACCATCCGTTTGCGGGTGGTACGCCGTACTCATATCTAAATTCGTATCCAACGCCTTCTGAAGTGACTTCCAAAACCCCGATGTAAATCGGCTATCTCTGTCGGATATAATTGAAATAGGCACACCATGTCTACAAACAATCTCTTTCAAGTATAGCCGAGCAAGTTTCTCCATACCATCAGTCTCTTTTATTGGTAGGAAATGAGCAGATTTCGTCAAGCGATCCACAATGACCCAAATTGCATCATACCCACTTGGAGTTCTAGGAAGCTTAGTGATGAAATCCATGGTGATTCTTTCCCATTTCCAAATAGGAATATCGGGTTGTTGAAGAAAACCGGCTGGCTTTTGATGTTCCGCCTTCACTTTCGCACAAGTTAGGCACTTGCTAACATAGGTGGCAATCTCAGCCTTCATATTGGGCCACCAATACAGTTGTTTCAGATCGTGGTACATCTTATCTGAACCCGGATGAATAGAATATTTGGATTTGTGAGACTCGTGCATGATTAAGTCTCTCAAACCTCCAAATAACGGTAACCAAACACGATTACCAAAACATCGGGTTCCATCGGGACGAGTCTCAAATATTGGTTTGATCCCCTGCCCGAGATTCTCGGCTTTCACATTTTCTTCTTTTATTGCTTCTTCTTGAGCCTTAAGAATTTGTTCCGGTAACTTCGGGAGAATTGTGGTTGTCATAACCAAGGATCTAACACGTAATGGTTTTGCCCTTTCCTTTCGGCTCAAGGCATCAGCCACCACGTTTGCTTTCCCTGGGTGATAACGAATATCACAATCGTAATCACTTAGGAGTTCGATCCATCTTCGTTGTCTCATGTTAAGCTCTTTTTGATCAAGGATGTATTGGAGACTCTTGTGATCTGTATACACCGTACACTTCGTACCGTACAAGTAGTGTCTCCATAGTCTAAGAGCAAAAACTACAGCACCCAATTCTAGATCATGGGTCACATAGTTTTCTTCATGAGTTCTCAATTGTCGAGAAGCATATGCTATGACCTTTTGTCGTTGCATCAATACTGCTCCAAAACCTTTATTCGATGCATCACAATAGACTACAAAATCTTCCGCCCCATCCGGTAATGCCAAGATAGGTGCGCTACAAAGTTTCTGTTTTAATGTTTGGAAAGCCTCTTCTTCGTCTTTACCCCACTCATACTTCTTATTCTTCTCGGTCAGCTTGGTAAGAGGTTTGGCTATTATAGAAAAACCTTCAATGAATCTTCGATAATAGCCAGCAAGTCCTAAGAATTGCCTCACTTCTGTTGGTGACTTCGGTGCAGTCCAATTTTGGATAGCTTCAATCTTCGAAGGATCCACATGAACACCTTTACTATTGATCACATGGCCGAGAAATTGTACAGATTCTAGCCAAAATTCACATTTCGAGAACTTGGCGTACAATTGCTCCTTTTTGAGTAACTCCAAAATAATCTTCAAGTGTTCTTCGTGTTCCTCCTTGCTCTTGGAGTAAATCAGAATATCATCAATGAATACAATTACAAACTTGTCGAGGTACGGTTTGCACACTCGATTCATCAAGTCCATGAATATCGCTGGTGCATTTGTCAATCCAAACGGCATCACTTGGAACTCGTAGTGACCATACCGAGTTCTAAATGCAGTAATTGGAGTGTCTTTTTCTCGGATGCGGAGCTGATGGTAACCTGATCGTAGGTCAATCTTGGAATATACACTTGAGCCTTGAAGTTGATCAAATAAATCGTCAATCCTAGGGAGTGGATAACGATTTTTGACCGTCAACTTGTTAAGCTCGCGGTAATCGATACACATACGAAAAGACCCGTCTTTCTTCTTCACAAACAACACCGGAGCTCCCCAAGGCGACGAGCTCGGTCGAATGAATCCTTTCTCCGACAACTCTTGTAGTTGTTCCGATAGCTCCTTCATTTCTGATGGTGCTAAACGATAAGGTGCACGTGCCACAGGTGCAGCGCCGGGCACTAATTCAATTTGGAACTCTACTTGTCGATGTGGTGGAAGTCCCGGTAGATCGTCGGGAAACACTTCCGAGAAATCACGGACAATCGGTACATCTTCTAATCGTCTTTCGATTGATCCCTTCTCTGTCACTTGTGCTAGATACAATTGGCACCCTTGTCCAATGTACCTTTGAGCCTTGATACGAGTTATGACCTTTAAATGAGACTTGCCTCTATCGCCTTCGATTATTAGTGTTTTGTTGTTGTATGGCATGCGAACAATCTTTTCACTACAAATGATTGCTGCGTTTCGGTAGGATAACCAATCCATTCCAATAATGACATCAAAAGTACCAAGTTCAATTGGCATGAGGTCAATACTAAATGGATGGTTCGCTAGAATTATGGTACAACCCTTTAGAACAGTGTTGGTACTAACCAATTTCCCATCGGCTAATTCTACTTCATAACTATAGTTTAACTTAATCGGGTTAATATTTATCAGCACACTAAAACTAGTGGACACAAAGCTCTTGTCGGAACCCGAATCAAATAAAACTTTAGCATAATGATTATTGAGTAGAAACGTACCCGTCACGACATTCGGGCCTTGTTGCTCTCCCATTGCATACGCCTTAGCACGATTATTCCCACCTTTATCATTTCCTTTGTTTGGACAACGGTTACTCTTGTGCCCCTTCTCCCCACAGCCATAGCAAGTTACCACCTCACCTTTATCATTTCCCTTATTCGGACAATTGTTACTCTTGTGCCCTTTTTCCCCACAGCCATAGCAAACTACAATTGGCTGTGTATTAGCACCAGTAGCAGTAGCCTTACCCTTACAATCGTTTGCCATATGACCGTTCTTTCCACAAGTGGTACATTTTGCATTGCAGTAACCAGTGTGATGTTTCTTGCAACGATTACAATATGGATAATTTCCAGCATATCCACCCTTTCCAGTTGGAGCATCAGTCATTGCCTTCGCATTCTCTTGTCTTTTATTTTGCTGATGGTGATCATTGTTGTGACCTTGGTTGTTGTTTCCTTTCTTGTCATCATCCCACTTTCTTTTGTGTTGATTGTTGTTATTGTTGTTAGCATTCTGAGCCAATCCATACTCTACCACTTGAGCCATAAGCTTTTGAGTGATAACAATAGCTGCATCTAGAGTTTGTGGATTAGAGGATGTCACATCTCCTTTAATGCTTCTTGGAAGACCTTTAAGAAAAGCTTCTATTTCCTTATCGAAATCCGGCACCATACTAGGACACAAAGCCTTCAACTCTTGGAACCTCCGGATGTAAGTTTCGATATCATAATTCTTCACCTTCAAATCATAAAACTCGGTTTCAAGCAACCTTATTTCACTACGAGGACAGAACTTATTAGTTGCCAATTTCTTGAAATCGGTCCATGTAGTTTCATAGGCTTTTTCCATTCCGATAGGTTGAGCGTACGAGTTCCACCAAGACTTAGCATATTCTATCATAGTACCCACGGCATATTGAACTTTGCAATCTTCTGCACATTTGCTAAGTATGAACGTGTTCTCGACACTTTCAAACCAGCGGATTAATCCAACCGCCCCTTCAGTTCCCTTAAACTTAATAGGATCACAACCCAGAAATTGTTTATAAGTGCAACCACGCACTACAGCACCAGTTGCAGCCCCAGTGGCTCCAGCACCGCCACCGGCAGCCCCAGCGGCTCCAGCACCGCCACCGGCAGCCCCAGTGTCATTAACCCTTGCGGCACGATCCTCGGCTAAAGCCTGGGCAACACTATCAGCGACTAGCTTTCGAATTTCAGCGTTAGTCATCTTCTTTGGTGGCATGATTCTATCACAACACAAGAAAATTTTGATGAGTATTTATACAATGACATAAATATAGTCATGCATTATTAAATTGAATATGAAAGATTTCACAACAATATAGAATAGAATATAAGAGAATATAACTTCATCATTCATTACAAAAGATTAATACATTGTTGGTTCGTATTACAAAATATGACGAAGTCATTACATTCGATGATACTAGTTACTAACTAATAGTAATTTACAAGATGGAAGAAGAACAACGAAATACAACAAGAGAAATACAAATACATAGACTACTAATGGTCACGAAGTGATCCATGAGATACAACAAAAGAAGTACAAGTACATAAACTACTAATGGTCACGAGGTGATCCACGTGGCTCGGGTGGTAAGGTCTCCCCATACACCGCTAGCACATCGGTGACATCACATGATCTCTCCTCATCGTAACCCAATCGGATCATCTCTTCCCAATGATCATAGGCCCATCGCCTCATCTCATAAAGATCTTTCTCCAGACGTTCGTTTGTCATACGATCAAACTCACGAGACAACTCAACATCTTCTAACTTATGTTTTAACTTCTTATTTTCAGCCCTTAATCCCTCATCATCCCATTCTCGAACACGTTTCCCCAACACATCAACCTCACTCTTATTCTTATCTTGTTGTCGTTCTACTAAACCCAAATCAAGATCAAGTAAATTCATGCGGTTATGTGCAAGTCTATCCCTAGATAAAGAACGTTCTCCTTCAAGTTCTCTCACCACCATTTGCCTTTCTAGTACCTTAACCTTTCCATAAAGAGAGTTGATATCTCTCCTCATGTAACTAGGCACGAGTTCTTCGGCCTCATAAATGATAGGAGCAGAAGAGGATGATCCACCTCTCTCATAAATACCTCTAGGAAACATACGTCTAGCAAGTGGTACTTGTGTAATAGTACCTACAGTAGCAATCTCATCAGTTTCCGGTTCAGAATCAGAAGAAGTATCCGATAGTGGAGGTGGTGGATAAGGCGAACCAGGTGCCTCATACGGATGAATTAGTTCAGGTTCATCCATTTCTTCATCGGAGCTTACATCTTGAAACATTTGCTCTTCTATCTCTTCCTCTTCATCCTCAAATGGCTCCTCTTCATCTTCATCCTCAAGGTCGGGATGAAGGTGATTAGGTAGTGGAGGTAGAGGTTGAGCGGGTGCAAGCTCGGGCTGAGCTGGCTCGACTTCCAAAAGATCTAACGCTTGATTAGGAGGAATCGGGAGTGCCATGACAAATCTGAAAAATCATATATATATAAAGTTAGAATATGGAGAGAATTATTATTATAAAAATAATATTTGACATAAGTAAATGAGTAAAATAACGGTTGTTACATCGATAAGCAAGAATTTGATAAATATTACATGTACAAATGATAATATTTATTGTGCGCATATGTACAACAATGGTGCAATCAAAGAGTTGTGTAGATTAAATTTTTAGACAAAGTTTAAAATTTTTATGAATACAACAAGAAGTTTTTATACGTAAAGTTTAAATATATAAGAAGTGATATTTCACGGATTATCGAATAAGATAGGAAATAATTATAACACTTATAATTATTTCTAGTATAGCATGATCAAGATGTATATATACGAGGGAGAAATAGGAAGCTCGGGAGTAGGCGCGCATGGATATCGGACAAGATGATGGAAGCTCATGATTTTAAAAAAAATAAACGATTATAGTCTAGGTTTTTAAAAATAAAAAGACCTAGTTCACTATAATTTGTGCTCTGGTACCAATCTATAACACCCCCATTTTCAGGATTGCAGCGGAAAGGGACATGGGGTGCTATATATCGATTGCATCGTACAAATATAATAAACAAGTTTAATACAAAGTTATATTTAATAAACATTCACCTTATAATGTTAATAAAGTTTTACAAGAGGTCCCAAAAGAGTTTACAAAGTTTGAAAGATACATAGGATAATAAAAAGTCTTCAACATTTTAGTACATAATAAAACATTTAAAACATGAGCCATCTTGATTGATAATCTTTCCTTGCGCGGCCAATCCAAGCTGAGGTTACTTACGGACCTGAGATAAACATGCTAAAAGTCAACAAATAATGTTGAGTGAATTCATAGAGTTTAGTAATAATAAATTGAATACAAGTATTATTCATCGGGTAACAAGTATGATCAGTACTTGTCGGGTTATCAGATTATAACATAGAGCTCATGAAACCGAACCTTAACCAAGTTTATCATTTGCTCCGGTAGGGTAATATTTGCCATTTACCACATATTCTCAATATTATATGACCGTTGAAAGATG
>LBNU01006411.1:221370-237092 GCA_014162995.1 Artemisia annua | reverse complement strand
CTCTCTCTCTCTCTCTCTCTCTCTCTCTCTCTCTCTCTTAAAGCAAAGGTACAATCAATTTATGCACATCACATATGATAGGGATGACCCTCTCCCTTTGCAAAAATTTAAATTTTAAGCAATACAATGTTTAAAACAAAAAGATAGAATCAAGAGAAAACTGAAAAAAATGTCCCTGAACTTTTTAAAAAATGCAAAAAAATGTCCTAAAAAAACTGCAAAAAATGTCAATACCGTTTCAATTTTCTGCAAGTTATGCCCTTGAAGGGTTACTGTAGCTCAAAAAATGTTTTTTGGCTAACGCTCGTTAGTTTTGGCCGTGTGAGATCACTATTTTACCATCGCCTCCTACAGGGACATTTTTTGCAAGAACATTTTTTAACTTCCCATCACCACCACTCTCTACCACCACACAACCATCACCACCACCACCCACCTTTACCATCACACAACCACCACTATTCTGAAGACGATTTCCCTCCATATTTACTAACTAGGTTCGAAAACATTGCGTGTACCTACCCTTTCCTCTCACTTTGCCTCTGTGAGATGATAGCATACAGATCACCCGACTCTTTCTTTGATTTTTCAGCATCACAATTTAGTTTGTCAAAAGTGTCATTTCAATTTTTATTTTTTTAAAGATAAATAATGCATTGATAAATACATATAAGTGTATAACTCACTTTCCCCTACGATACAATCGATTTGTTGGTGGTTTTATTCCAGACACCTGCTTAGCCCATTTTTGGTATGCTTTAGTTGACTTCAACTCTCCTATAAATACATAATTTAATCTTAAATTTGTCGACCTTAACAAGTTAAGTATATAGCAGAGATAAGAAACCCTTACATGCAGAAATTGCCTCATCAAGGATATCCTTTAATCGATGTGAATCAAGCTTCTGATCTAAGCAAAGCATGGAGCAAAAGAGCCTCTGACAAAATAAAGAAGTTTAGAGAATATATATGATAATGAAATGCAATAGAATTTACAAGTTAAATAGATAAAAAGTACTATACATGTCCATATGACCTTTGTACTTCTTGTAAAGATCGATCAAATCATTTTTCTCAGAATCATATCCCCTGTAATTGGCTTCAAACTCTTTAACATCAGCTTCCGTAACCTACACATGTGTTTGTATTATCACCTTATAATAAAAAATAGTTGGGTTTAAATGTTTCTGAAATTTTTATACGAGTAAAAACGGCACAAAAAAAACAAAAAAACAAAAAAACAAAAAAAAAAACAACCTTTTTGTACATAGATCGGAAGTGATCCTTCAAATTCTGAGCCATGTCTCCAGCAAGCTCCTGTTAGCGAAACAAAATTACAATTAATGCAACATGATGACGAAAAAAGCTCCACAAATTATATTATAAGATGTGAAGGTTACTCACAACATCATCAACACAACCAGTTTGATCATAAAGTGCCCGTTTTTCCTCATCGCCAAGTATTGAAATGACTTTCTGTAGTTGCTGAAACTTTTCTTTGGCATCCTACATATGTACAAAAGAATGTTAAAAACATATTATACAATGTCGGACCACTTACTGAGAATAAAATCGGAAAATGAAATAAAAATTTTCACCTCATCACCAGGATTCTTATCAGGATGCAACCGCAATGCCAACATATGATATGCCTTCTTCATTTCCTGCTGCGTTGCTGTCCTTTGCACTTTAAGAATCCAGAAATTACAAAATAATGATATATTTTATTTTTTGATTCCAAGCGGTAATAGTAGACAATTATAATCATGTTAATCAACTTATATCAGATTGAGGTATCATTAGTTCCAACTCAGTTACCAGGTGGTGGTGATGGTTGTGTTTTCGAACCTAGTCAGTAAATATGGAAGGCAATCGTCTTCAGAACAGTGGTGGTTGTGTGGTGGTAGAGGGTGGTGGTGGGTGGTGGTGATGGTTGTGTAGTGGTGATGGGAAGTCAAAAAGAAAATGAATAATAAACTGCAAAAAAAATGTTCTTGCAAAAAACGTTCATGTAGGAGGCGAGGGTAAAATAGTCATTTCACACGGCCAAAACTAACAAGCGTTAGCCAAAAAACATTTTCTGCAGCTACAGTAACCCTTTAAGGGCATAACTTGCAGAAAATTGAAACGTTAAGGACATGTTTTGTACTCCCTCCGTCCCAAAATAAGTGTCCAATTTGACTTTTTAGAGTCAAACTGGTTCAACTTTGACCCTAATTAATTTTGTGTGTGTTATATAATATTTGATGCAAAATATATAAATAGATTGAGTTTTAAGTGTATTTTTCAATGATATAATTTTTTATCAAGTATTATATAACAAAAAATATATATTTAAGGTCAAAGTTGAACCTGTGTGACTCTGAAAAGTCAAACTGGACACTTATTTTGGGACGGAAGGAGTATTTCTTTTTTATATAAATTTCTATAGACTTACACATATGTCTATCGATTTTTGTATATATGAACAAGCTAAGTACTATCGTTATACAGTATATATGTTCATTTGATAGATTACCGTTACACCGTTTCCAGTTTTAGACTAGTGCTCGTCAAGTCAAATATGTGTATTTAATTTCCTGCGTATATGATTTTAAAAAACTGCAAATGTAGCTATATTTCAACCTAGCTACGTAATGCTCATCTGAAGTATTTTCAAAACATCCAAAGAAGTTAGCCATTATCTAGACAACGGATAAAATTTTGGACTACTTTTCGCAATCGAAAATACTTGTGATCTCTACTATGGTCAATGTAGTTACGTTCCATTCACATATGTAATCGTTGGTTTAGGAAAATGACTACATGAATAGCTCACTTGTTTACATCATAATTTAGAAAGTCATTATTGCTCAAAAGCTTCGAATTGTTTGAGATTTTAGTTATGGGATATGCATATCTGGTGACTGGTTCTCAACCAAACATTTATTGGTGTAAAAGAACCCTTTTAGTTATAGCATATTCTAAATATAATTAAGCTCTTTTTTTAGGTTTTACAAAGATAATTAAGCTATGTTATGTCGATATGAGATGATGTTTCATTAGATACACTTTCACATAAGTGATAAATGTAATTGGTTAAACTTTAGGCACCTTTTTTTTTATCTCCCAAAGACCCGAAATGCAACTAATGTGTGGATTTTAAACGCTATACGAGTATAACCTTTTCTAATTACTATATATATTAAATTGAATCAGATACGGTGTCGTTTAATTGGCATTGGGCTCCCCGCTTTTTTTTGGGCTGGTAGATGTCCGATTATCAACGTCGGCTTTGGCCCATTTCCGTTTATATAAAACCTTCGTCCCCTCTGGAACCTACCAAACCTCCTCACCGCCTCTCTTTCTCTCATTTGTATCAAAAATCAGATTCATGGTAAACATTCGATTCCAAGATGCGGTGTCACGGGAGAAGAATCAGTAATGGTAAAGGCTGTTGATCTTGGTGGTGAAGGGTTGTTGGAATAATAATGAAAAGGGTATGCAAATTGGTTTTTGGTTTCCTTGGTTATTAAATATTTATATGTATGTTATTCCAGGTAATCTTGATTTTTTTTCCCAGTTTTTTATTCTTTTTGGGTTCGATCAGTGATATACTTTGTGGTTTTTGATAATTTGTGATGAACCTTCCAAACTGTAAGATATGGATCCCATAAGTTAAGAATGATGTATTGGTGCCGAAGAATTGAAGGTAACGTTTTAGGTTTGTGAGGAGACTTAATATAAGTTTGATTGTTTTGGACTGTAGTGTTTTCTGTTTGGAGTTTAAATAATCAGATTAGCAGTTTGGATAAGCTCACTAATCTCCCACGAAATTCTATATTTGTTGTATTAGAGCACAATAAGTAGCTACACAGATATACTTTTTAAGGGCTGTTTGGCTTATTTTATCAAAAAAACCTATGGCTTCAGCAAAAACCCAATTGTAAGGACCTTAATGCTACAGCCCTTTTCTGATCTTCAATAAGCTATTCTGCACTTTTCGGTAATTGTTTAGATAAGCTCTTTGTATATTGATAATACAATAACCTCCTCAAATTAGCTTAGTGTAACATCCCCTTAATAATCATTCTTTGTATGTTTTCTTTTCAGACATTGTGATGCACTCAGCTACAAAATTCATTGCTGGACACGGTGATGTCATAGCGAAAGAATGGTATTCACAGTCGTTTTATGTTCAAGGTAGGTTACTTTGTAGATTCAGTGACTACGAAATTGTTGAATCGTGAATGTCACATGCCTTATATCCTCCCAAATCAGCTACAAAAAACGCGCAAAAATTTGTTAATGCATATTTCGATTAAAAAAACCTGTTGTTATTATAAGTTTGACTTTCCGGTAAGCTTTCATAAGTTTTTATTTTTCGTTACTTTAAAGTCAGTTTTGATCTACTCTATTATTCTTATGTGGCATTTTCATCAATTATCTCATGAAACAGTTATTTGCAATTTGCAGGGTTGCATATTTGCACAAGCCTCAAGAGTAATGGGAACATCTGGATATGTTGTTCCAGAATATCCAAATATTGGCCTTCTTAATCAAAAGAGCGACGTCATATCAGTTATTTATGTTTAACAGTCAAAGGTTGGAAAAACTTCATATCAGTTATTTATGTTTAACAGTCACATAAAAATTAACGGCGCCACTTGCCTTGAATCGTAGAATGCATTCGTCCATTGTGGTTATGTGTGGCAGCAAAATTCTTTTCCAACCTTTGATTACCAACTGTAATGACAACACATCGAATGCGGTAGGTATAATCGAAACCATGTTTTATACCTTTTGCTGATAACATCTTTATTTTACTACTAATAGGTATGATTTGAGTGTCACTGTCACCTGGTGATTTAATACGTAGTTTAGTTGAAACAAAAGCAAATACATATTCTTGATAGTATGTTTATAATGAGTACCTTCGGTACCGAGTGCTGTCGCAGTATGTGCTTCTGCTCATCAAAAAAAGTACATCTATATGGATAAGAAATCCTGAAAAGGAGGTTAAATGATAGCTTTTCAGGAGTAACGGCAACAAATTTATTTGTATTTAGGGCCATTTCACAACTTTAAATAGTCATAATCTACCAAACACTTGATGTTAAATTATAAAGTTCTTAAATTTGTATTTAATAGTTTGCGTTATACTAATTCTTTGTAACGTGATGTTACAGATACTAATCAAACGCCAGAGAAGGAATCTGTTTCCCAACGTGATGTTACATATATCAAATAGATTGTGAGATTAAGCAGATATTTGGAGCCTGATGATCTTTTTGACTTTGCAATTGCTGGATTCAGTACCGGTGCTCTTCTAGGCAGATTGCAAGGTTAGTTACTGATCGCCTATTTATCACAACGTAAAATCCATAGTCGGTTTACGGTCATATGTAAAGAACACTGTTAACAGCCTTTAAGTATTAACCACTGTCACCATTCATAGTCTTTAATGGTGCAAATCACATTGATTCAATGAGGTAGTTCTTTTTTAATCCAAAATCTACTGCACGTGTACTCTGTAATTTCGTGCTTCTAGCATTTTATTACTATTTTTAAATCGTGTATTATTGAGATTGATTCGTACATCTGATTGTTGTTTAGGTGTTGACAAACAACACAAGGTAGAAATTTGAGCCAACTATCACAAAGTGCAAGAGTAGTGAAAACTGGAGTATGGTTTCATTCAAGCCTGATGTGGGAAAATTTGACAAGAGCAAATATTAGACTTATGTAAGTTTTAAAACAAAAAATTATTTGGTTGTTTATTTTTTATTTATGATAATATTGTAATCATATATCTCATGCAACCACATGTGAGTGTTACTGAGGGCATATCATGGCTTTCTTTACACATCTATCAAGCTCAATGTAAATGATGGTGACTACTACAATGGGTATACAAGTTGCTTGTACACACAAATAAAAGATATGCAAAGTATGTATCTATTTAGGTAACTGACATGCTGACATCAAAAGTTTGTTGTTGCAGCAGCACCACAGTGACGTCCGAACGTGACTTCGACGAGGCAAGAGTTTTGGATAGAACTAAACAAAAACATGATGTTGTAGGTCTGCGGACAACAACTAAAAACATTGCTACCATTTGCTACACTCAGACATGTACGTTTTTTTCTATTATTACCAGACCTATTGATCGTTCTCATTACAATTGCCAAATTTGACCCATTTATGAGTAGATGGGTGGGTTCACTTAGTGTCTTTTTCCAATGGGTCACACGGGTAACATATATATTTTTTTTCCCACTAGAATGTAAATGGACCAAGCAGACCGAAAATTGGTCACACATGTCATAATTTTACCATCTATGACATTATTATTATTACTAATTTTTTGCCATTTATTACAAGAAAATTGCATATATGTATGACTGATATTGACGCGTCTGCAGGCCACAAGAGCGCTCTTCTTGAAGATGTCATTGAACATCTGGCTCGGTACCCAGCAGCTACACCATAAGCTTTTTTGATAAGGTAAACATCTTCACTTATACCTTTTACAATTACACATTTTGTCAAGCATGGTACGTCAGCCAAACAAAACGTGTCTTATTTATGCAGGGAGAATTTTAAAATTTTTTATTGAAACCAACTCATCTAGAACAAACGATCTCCACTGATTAAAAATGCCTACACAAGAAAACTCATCTCTTTCTTTAAAAGAATGATTTGATCTTAAACATTAGAAAATGACCCTTTTTCATCTTATTTTGTGGTTTACTGCAGCCATCTCATGGGTCAGAACTTGGGCTGTTTGAAAGTGAAGAAAAGGGAATTGGAGTAGACCAACTTTCTTTAACCAAAGTATAAAGGATAATATCAATCGTGTTCATAGAATGGTAAATGAAGCTGTGCTAGGGGCCTCGACTTTGAGACCGCAGATAATGAAAACCATATACAATAAATATGTTCTGAATTCTGTGTAAGTTACATGTTTTTTTAATGAGTTTATTTAAATAAATTTGGTAGTGTGTTAATACATTATGATAGATTATATTGTATCTGTGTCGTGTAGCTTCATTTATGAATGACCGTGTGCTTTCTGAACGACGGTGCAGGTATTCCCAGGGACCTTGCACTAACCAAAGCGACCGCTGTTGATTATTGCTGCAGAAACCAAATGACGAAAAAGGCTGCAGCAGCCCAATTTGATGGCTGTAAGTCCAGGTGAGAGAGGGATGTGTACACAACTACCAGTTTGTGGGAAAATGCGGCCGCTGAACTGCTCTTAAAGATATTCCAAGTGGTGAGTCTATATTCTTCTTGCCCCTTTACTCTCAATTTAAGATGCATGTCATTTTCATTTAATGTTTGATCGACTTTTTAAATAAAATTATACTAAATTGTGGATACAAAGAAGTTAGTTTTATAGGTTTTTTTGTTTTTTTAATATTGGGTTAAAAAAATGGTCACAGATGGTAATGAAAGGAATCATTTTTATCAAGTTTTGGGGTTAAAGCGGTGCGGTGCAGACTTGTGGTGTCATTCAGGACTGTCATTCAGGTGGAGTGTAGTCCAGGGTTTTGGTTCAGAGGTTGCGTCTCAGAGGCTTATGGTTTTTAGCAAATAAGCACTTTGTAGTCTTACTTTTTACATGGTCTGTTTGAGAAAAAGGATACTGAGAGCAGTCAGATAGTCGAGATATGTGAAAGGTAAATTTTAGTGTAATCTGTGATGATTTATTATAACGGCACCTTATTTGCTTATGTTTGAATTTTTTACATAACTGCTTATTAGTACTCAATTTGGAATTGCAGATTTTTGTGGGAGAGATTTACTTGGTGATTAGTCCACAAGCAAGCAATGCAATGCAGGTCTGTTACCACAGCTATGATCCGTAAGTAAGAGTTCAACTTCATTTTGTAAGTCCTGGGATACCTGATTATGGGGTTGGTAATAATATAGGAGCATGGAAATACATACTGTAAATATATTTCTTATATAATATCTCACCTGCAACTATTATACAACCTTTTTTTTATCTATGTTACTTATATAAATATTTGATCTTTATGATGGTTGATCAGGAGGAAAATGATCATTCTCATTTCTCAACATCATTTTTGATCTATCATTTTTTCGTACTCAGAGTCTGTTCAAATTAAAAGCAACAAATTATAAAAACAAGTACCTTTTTTTTCCTTTTCCCTTTGTCGTATTCATATAGACTATATAAAAACGCTAACTACAATGCCCCGCCGCAACGCGGCGGACCGGAGCCCGACTCGTTACTATATATATTAAATAGCGTGGATTTGGTGGCTTCTGATTAGTTGACTGTTAATTAAACAAAAAGGCCCATGGACTCTTTTGGCCTGGTGTTGTTGGACGAAATATATATATTAAATAGCGTGGATTTGGTGGCTTCTGATTGGTTGACTGTTAATTAAACAAAAAGGCCCATGGACTCTTTTGTCCTGGTGTTGTTGGACGAGAAACAAGAGCAAAAGGAAAAGGCCTTTGGCCTGTGGGTTTTTAACAACTTGTTTATATTATTTGAGAACGTAGATGGGCTTATGATATTTGGGCCACCATTGTATCTACTGATCCATATACNATATATATTATTACTATATATATTAAATAGCGTGGATGATTAGTTGACTGTTAATTAAACAAAAAGGCCCACGGACTCTTTTAGCCTGGTGTTGTTGGACGAAATATATATATTATTACTATATATATTAAATAGCGTGGATTTGGTGGCTTCTGATTAGTTGACTGTTAATTAAACAAAAAGGCCCACGACTCTTTTAGCCTGGTGTTGTTGGACGAAATTACTATATATATTAAAGATGGAACATTCGGTGCAATATCATTGGTAGGATATGCAGGCACGTATTTAATATTTTTAATACTTGCCGTGGGCTTAGAAGCCCATTTTAAATTATTTTGCATTCTTCAGCCCATGACGTTATTTTGCTGCGGTCCATGACTTAATTGCCCATTTCATTCATCTTTTTATATTATCGAAACTCGAAAGTGGGTGTTACCTTTATAGTTTATACGTAGCATTTAACTTTCAGAACCAGAACCATATCAAACGAAACGAAACGAAAGGCAACATTTCTCCCAAAAACAACAGCAACCTGAAACAAAACGCAGACTGTCGAAAACAACGTAATCTCGCCGCACTGCGGCGGGGGCCTCTTCCTTGTATATATATTAAATAGCGTGGATTTGGTGGCTTCTGATTGGTTGACTGTTAATTAAACAAAAAGGCCCATGGACTCTTTTGTCCTGGTGTTGTTGGACGAGAAACAAGAGCAAAAGGAAAAGGCCTTTGGCCTGTGGGTTTTTAACAACTTGTTTATATTATTTGAGAACGTAGATGGGCTTATGATATTTGGGCCACCATTGTATCTACTGATCCATATGCTTCATTTCAAGTTGTAGTCAATTTCATTTTGTGTTATTCAAACTGAGAATACGACTGATTTTTGATTAAGATAATGGTTTCATGTTTTTGCTTGTTTTTATTATCTTTCCTTGAATAACTTGTTTCACGGGGTAATTCGTCATTATTTATTACCTTGACTTTCACATATCTTTCCTCCGGGCCTATAGCATACCGTGTGATTTCTAACTTTCCAATTGTTATACGAGGAGGTTTTGTCATATGGCATCCCTAGCATTTTGCACATCCTTTCTCTATACTCTTCTCGTTCGGTATCAACTAACCCATCCCATGACTGTAGATATAAAAATTATTCAAGGCATTGTAAATCATCATCATCCTCGGGTGCTACTGTGTACCAATCCTCGCACAAACGATCTCCAATCATTTCACGCATCTTGAGCCTTTTATCATCATCAAAATTTGTTGGGTCGAAAAACTTATCTGGTTCCTCGTCACTGACGGCGTCACAATCCTCCTCCTTACTATGCATCGTAATCGGCGTTGGTACAATTTTCTCACCATAACGATGTTTGCGGTTACAATCATTCCAAATTCTTTGCTTCGTCATTTCATCCACATTACCATGGGTTATCTTCAACCAATTTTTAAAACTAAGCATGCCTTCCTACGGGAGATTTATTCTCTCGTTGTCATTGGTTGACGTCCAAAGGTGCTTATTATTGCACTTCCAAGACTTGTCATCCCCTCCGTCACATTCTTCATCATAGGCAAAAGTTCAATGTAGATCTAATATTTGTTATAAATCCAAAGAGCCAATCTTAGCCATTCATTTTTTGATCAAAACAAAAAAAATAAATTTTCACTTTTTTTTAAAATTAAATATGTCGCAAACCGTTAATCGTTACGCGAAAAAAAATCATACCATCGCGACGAGAATTAAATTATCTTTCTAAAGATATGCACTTCTATCTACTTTCGACGAATTTTTTTTTCAAAATTTCAGCTCAGAAAAATCACACGGGATTTGTAAAAATCACATGTGATTTGATTTTTACAAATCACACGTGATTTGATTTTTACAAATCACACGTGATTTGATTTTTACAAATCACGTGTGATTTTTCTGGGCGGAAATTTTGAAAACAAAAGTTCGTCAAACATATAGAGAAGTGCATATCTATAGATAAATAATTTAATTCTCGTCGCGATGGTGTATTTTTTGTAGCTTGAAGATTTACTGTTTGTAAGATAAGTTGTTTTAAAAAACATGTGAAAAATAATTTTTTTATTAATTTAGATGAAAAATAGATGGCCTTTGGATCTATGACAAATATGAGATCTATATTTATCCAAACTCATGATAAGGGTCACGCCAGGCCATAATGTGTATGACTTTTCTGTCCCTACAGTGATTGCTTCGCATCAATGCATCCTTCATTTTACTTTGCACGATGTGTCCACAAAATTCCTTTCATGCTTTGTCAAAACTTGAAAAAGTAGCTTCTTTTCCATTTCAGTCATTAATGAACTTATGATCACAGGTTTATGATCCAAGAATGCACATTCAACATTAGGTGGCAAATCACCTTTACCAGTAACAATATACGGCGTAACCCGATCGTTATGGTTACGCGTAAAGTGCCCCTGTCATCCGCTTCTTCTTTTGTGTCTTCCCATGGGTCTCCATATCCGTATATCATACCATACCTGTACATTACTTCCTCATCAGTTTCCTACATATTAACATCATCAGTTTCCTACTTTGATTTCAAAGTGAACATTATTGCCAATTTCGGGTTTAACAACACCCAGTCCATGATTTCCGCGAGTCAAAGCAAGGTATTGCTCGAGTGTGAGCGTATTAATGTCAACGTCTCCCATTACTTTTTCCTGAAAATTGGTATAAAACTGAATGAGCTAAAGTACGAGAAATAAAAATATAAATAAGAAAAACAAAATTACAACAACTAAAATTTCAAAACCTATTTAGCTCCCCGGCAATGGCGCCAAAAACTTGATGCTTATTTTAGATCACCTTTTAAATTTATAAAAGCTCGTCTACCTATGATCTACTTATGCACTAACGGGCAGAGAACCCTGTCATGTGTAAGTAATATTCGGTAAATCCGAGGTCGTGCCAAGAGCTAATGGTTGGTTTCTATTTCAAGCTTTAATTGTCACGAGATTGATTTTTGTTTAATTAACTAACTGCAACAGATAAATAACGTTAATGGAAATGAGTGGGATTAATCAAGGGAGAAAGACATGTTAACCTAGTTACTAGATTATTCACACAATGATCTCATTCCTAGTGCAATGTCTACTCTCATTTTCTATAGTGGTTCTAATATCACTAGATCCGATTTGTAGTCAACACCTGACCTGTAATTCCTATGATCTCAACTCCATTGTTTACGAAGTCGGGCATCTATTTCATAGTCATTAAACCCCCAACTATCCTAAAGACCTATCTAATGTCGAAAATCCCACTTCTCGACATTCAAAACCCATTATATGTGTACTAATTAAGGGTTTACCTGCGCTTATTAAGTACCTAATCAAGTGTAGGCGGTAATCGGTGCAACACCTATAATCAAGATTGATGTTATCATATCTCAAGCAACCTACTAGTCTAGTGTTCATTGTTTACACCTATTAACTAGGTATAGGCTCTACACTAGCCTTAGTACTACCAAAACGCGTTGATCATTCAAAAGGAATATAAGATATCCGTACAATACGATAAATAGATGAATAATTAAGATCAAAGCATAAATAATTTCATAACTAGGCTAACACATAAAGTGTTTAGCCTCTCATGTTGTAAAGTACATAAAATACGATGAAAGTAATTATGGATAAATTAAACATTGAGTTTGATACAAATACTTAATGAATTGCTAACGCTTATGAATGAATTCAAGTGAATTCTCCCTTGGAAAATGATTTGAAACTGCTGGAAATTGTCTTGGAGTGGAACCCTAATCGTCCTTCAGTTGTTGTGTGAAGTAGAGATGTGTAAAATGCAGATTTAGGGCTTGTTTATATAAGATTTACATAACTACGGCATAACCGTAAATGAAGGGTTACACTGTAATCTCCTTCATGCACATTGCTCTTCCAGTTGTAGAATAGTTACGTCGTAACCATGAAGAATAGATTACGCCGTATTCATCTCGTTAAATGTTGGCTCTTTGTTGTGTCGAAACCTTGATGATATGGTTACGACGTAACTTTATGTCAGCAATATTCCAAGTCTCTTATAAGTCTTTACAGCGTAGCTTGATCGCTTTAATTATTCCATAACTATGCGATGAGTTGACTTGGTCTTGATCAGTAAAAATAAGGACTACGACATAAGTTGATCGATCAAACTACGCCATAGGTCTTCTCTGTTCCAGCAAGTTGTGTGTATTTCTTCACATTTTGATGCGCGGGATTGCGACCACACACTAGGTTTTACCTTTCAAGGGATCTTGAGAAGCTTGCAATCCACACCAGGCAGTGTACCTGACCGATGTAGTATAGTGAAGTGGCAAGTACCGGGGGATTGATCGTTCAACTCAAAGAATAGTGTTCGTTATGATTGAAATTTATCTACTAGGTCTAGAGNGAAACTGCTGGAAATTGTCTTGGAGTGGAACCCTAATCGTCCTTCAGTTGTTGTGTGAAGTAGAGATGTGTAAAATGCAGATTTAGGGCTTGTTTATATAAGATTTACATAACTACGGCATAACCGTAAATGAAGGGTTACACTGTAATCTCCTTCATGCACATTGCTCTTCCAGTTGTAGAATAGTTACGTCGTAACCATGAAGAATAGATTACGCCGTATTCATCTCGTTAAATGTTGGCTCTTTGTTGTGTCGAAACCTTGATGATATGGTTACGACGTAACTTTATGTCAGCAATATTCCAAGTCTCTTATAAGTCTTTACAGCGTAGCTTGATCGCTTTAATTATTCCATAACTATGCGATGAGTTGACTTGGTCTTGATCAGTAAAAATAAGGACTACGACATAAGTTGATCGATCAAACTACGCCATAGGTCTTCTCTGTTCCAGCAAGTTGTGTGTATTTCTTCACATTTTGATGCGCGGGATTGCGACCACACACTAGGTTTTACCTTTCAAGGGATCTTGAGAAGCTTGCAATCCACACCAGGCAGTGTACCTGACCGATGTAGTATAGTGAAGTGGCAAGTACCGGGGGATTGATCGTTCAACTCAAAGAATAGTGTTCGTTATGATTGAAATTTATCTACTAGGTCTAGAGGTGAGGGATGATTCTTTTTGTATTTTTATATTTTATAGAAAGCAAGTAAAAATCTTGGGTTTTGAAAGGAGGGGCGGAATTAGTTGCTAATCAACTAACCCAAAAGCTACTACTTAAACTAATGTGCAAGAAAGTAAACTAGGGTTCTACAAGGGAAGTGAAGCATGTCTAGCTATGATGTATTACTCCTTGCTAGCTATCCAATTCTACCTATTGAGTTGTCACACCTTGTTTTAATTGACGAGTGGCATTCCTTAATACCATTCGTAGGGCTGTGTACGATCTTCCCTAACTTTATAAGCTCCTACTTCACTCCTATGTCTAGCCGACTAAAAGCTCCTAACATGGGATCACTAGAATTCGCTTATGCATTGAATACAACCATATAATCGTAGTACAAATCCGATTCATGTTTCTTAAGACGTTCACGCAAGTTACCGTATAGGAGGTTAGCCAGTTTTCTTAAGCCTAACATCGACATCACCCAATCAAAACAAGAAACAATAGGAAGCAAGAATTATAAACTAAACCAACTAGATCTATTGAAGTTGTCACGCCTTAATTGATGGAGATAGACACAAACATCAACAAGAAATCAATAAGATCTAATTAGTTATACACAAGTTTCACACAATCATAGGTAAACACTAGGTGATTTAGCAAAACATAATCAATGAAGAACAAACAACAATAATAATGGAAGACATAATTAAGATAGAATCAACACACCAATACAAGATGTTTATGGAGTGATTAAGACCCTCTAAGTTGCTGGAAAAACACCTACCCTAACCCTAGAATCGGACTTAGGGTTTGGGGCTTGAAAATAATGAAGTTATGAGGCTGTATTTATAGGCAGTTTTCTGTCCGAGGGGGTCTGACGGCGTCAGCCCGTATAACGTGATGGCCATCTGGTATAAACTTGACGCCGTCACGTTATAAATTTTTTGGACCATCTCTCTTTATATTATAACCAGATGGCCTACTCCCAAATACACGTGACCCTTTCAGGTACGTGGTCAGGTGTTAATCCTTGATTTCTTCTCTTGAGCGTCGGGTACAATATAAATCCACCTCTTTTGTCAAAGAGTAACGGCGTCACCTTGTGACTTTTGACGCCGTCACCTTGTGACTTTTGACGCCGTCAGGTACTGTTCCAGCTTGATTTCTTGACTTTGTCGTTTTCTTCACTTTTATGCTCAAAAAACGTCCAAAATGCTTCCTTTTTCAGATTTCTTCTCCAAAGTACCTAAAATGACAAAAGAAACGATTTGAGGCAATATTTGATCATAAAATCACGATTTAGGGCTTAAATGACCCCCTAAAAGCGTAACACTTTTCGTCTCATCACATTTCCTTTCCAATTCCGCATCTTTTCATTCCTTTACTCAAATATCACCTAAAATGAAATATGAATCATTTAGAGTACATATTCATATAAAAATACTATAATCGTGTGCATTTACAAAGGAAATTTATACTAAAATATTTAGGTTATTTGATGTTATTAGTAGAACTATGACATGTAGAAACTGTTGGAGACCCCACAACCAAAAGCTAAAACTGTGAAAAGACCAGAAGGAAGAAAAAGAGAATCTATTATTGGTCAATGTACATCTAGAGGTGGTGGTAGAGGAGGCATATGTATCAGAAGTGGTGGTAGGGGTGTTGGAACAACTGGGACTGTTAAGGGTGTTTGTACAAGTGGGAACGGTAGGGGTGTGATAACATCAAATAACCCTGATATTTAAGTGTCAATTTCCCCCCTATTATGCTCATTTATATTAATAATTATGTGGATATATGCTATTATCTCTACATATTTTGTATCCAGGTCATAAGTGGGCATAGTAGCTAAAGAGACGAGGAAATTGGAAAATACGTGCAAAAGATAGACAAATCCAAGTATGCTGGAAGAAGCTACGGCGTAACTCAATCTCTCAATTACGCCGTAGCGAGGATTTCTACTAAGAAGACCAAAGTCAACACGAATCAAGAGTTACGGCGTAACACATTTCATAGTTTACGCCGTAACAACCACATGGCTTGAAGAATCCTCAGATCTGAAGACTA
>LBNU01006411.1:205902-217763 GCA_014162995.1 Artemisia annua | reverse complement strand
GAAGGAGTGTTTGGCACAAGGTGTCATTAAACAATTTGGTTGTTAAAACATTGTTTCTTTTTAACTTGTATGTTCCTAGGATTATTATATTTGAATGTATGTCATAAAATAACTAACCTATGCAGGTAGATAACATTCATATGTTATCAATTTTCTCATTTTCACTTGTTTAAAGTGAAAATTTTAGGCTATGATTGATCTTTAAGGTATGTGTGTTTTTCTTCATGTTTTTATGGTTTTTAGATGTATTATAGATACCTAAACATGTTCCCATAACAATTAGCCTTGTACAACATCGCTAAGATACCCAAAATTTTTTCATTTTTGCAAAATTTTTTGCAATACAGTAGGGTACGGATAAGACGGAACCAAATCCCTGGTTCCGTGCTTTGGTGCACTTGGTTCCGTGGATTTTCCAGCAACGGATGAGACGGAACCATTTCTTTGGTTCCGTGCGTGTTAACGATTGGTCCCGTGTATCATACAGGAAAATTTAAATTTTTTTTTTACACATCAATCTTAGATTCTAGGATTATAGTTCATGAACATAGTATACTTTTAGACATACAAAACTCTTCCACACACAAAAACTAAATCCTAGCACTTAGAAAAATCATTCCCGCCAAATTTTCAAAAGTTCAAAATTACTTCCAAGGAACCTTTCTCTATAAAGGAAGGAACCAAATTCTTGGTTCCTTGCAATCCGTGGATCACTCCACTCAGATATTAAGTGATCATTACATACCATTTATGGCATATCTTCTTCCCTTCACTCAAACTATACCCATTGGGTTGACTTCTTTGACATGACCTTCATCTTACACACTCAAACATGATCACAAACCACCATTTTTCTATGGTTATACATCAAATCCAAACACATTTATCCATACTTGATGATCACTATAAATTGGGACTAGTTGGGATCTCATTTCTCACACCTTCACTAATCTCTTCTATCTTTCTCATCCAACTTAGAAGCTTTCCACAATGACAAAGTCAAATACACCCTCATCACCTTCCAAATCCTTTAGGAAAACCGCAAGAATTAGTGTCAAGCCTTGTTGCTTTGCTAAACTTGCTTCATCATCATCCGACTCCTCACCAATGACAATATCATCACCCATCAAGGATGAAAACTTCTTGAATCTCACAACTCCAACTCCTCCACATCACATTTTACCAAAAGTAAGCACTCCACCTCCAACAAAAACACCAACACCAACGACACCACCACCGGCACCACTTCCATCATCAAAATCACCATCACCACCAAAGTCACCCAAACTTGAGCCTATGGAGCTCTTTACCACACCACCAACCTCTCCACATCCATTTTTAGAAACTCTTGAGGATCTACCTCCAAGACCTTCAAACCCATCACCACTTCCATCATTTAGCTCCATTGAAAGGATTGCCAAACAACCCCTTCTCTTCCATCCAAAATTTGGTGACATTCATGGGCCACTATATGGGGAACATGACAAAACCCAAAGACTCCCTCAATCACCATCATTTACACAATCTCTTTTTCCTACTTATGAGGAAATTGAGGAATCCATGTGGATAGAGCCCCAAAACACAAAAACCAAAATCCAAAATGATATCCAAAATGAGATAAACCGTCTCATGTCCTTCAACACCATGATTGGATCACACATTGAAGAAACGATCCAACGTCGAGAAGCACTACTCTCTTCCGCCACCAACATTCCACCACCAACATTCCAACCACAACAAACCCAATCAACACAACCACCACCACAACCAAACGAGCTCCCTCTTCCACCAAACTTTCCACGACATGAATGTGGACATTGTGAGCGAACCGCTCACATAAGTGAAAGGTGCCATACGGATCTCCTCAATCTCACCGAGGAAATGAGGTTCATCCTCAATCACATCCTCGACCGGTTGAACTCTATCACACATCCAACCCAACCATAAGAAGAAAGTAGCAAAAGCTTTCTAGAACTCCTTAGGATTTTCTCTTTAACGCACTAGTTTATTTCTTTTTCTAGGACTTCTTAGGATTTTTTTTATTTATGTACTAGTTTTTTATTTTCTTGTCTAAGTAAGTTATTTGTTCATTTTCTTTGTCACCCAAGTTTGACTTTAAAAGTCAAACTTATAGTTTTTACAAGATTAATGACAATTGACTTTCTTCTTAATTCTTGTGTTGTACATATTACACTAATCATTTGTTTTGTAGCATTCAAAATCCATGCATCATCTCCTTGGCACCCCAACAAGGGGGAGTAATGTCCAAGGGGGAGCTTAGGTACCAAGGCTCACACGAACTTCCGCAAGGCGCAACTCTCCTTTTTGTTTCGACAAAAAGGGGGAGAAAATTTATATATATTGCAACTACTTGTATGCGTGTTTTAATATTCCATGATTATCCACAAATACACCAAAAGTCTTAAACTTTCCCAAAACGGGTAAAATTTGTTAAAACAAATTCATTAAAATGTTGCATAAAACTAACTCATCAATAATGTCTAAAAGATTTAACATCTTGTTCATACTAGTTGCTAAAATATAATCTTATGTTTTGTCGTAAACAAAAAGGGGGAGATTGTTAATACAAATATCGTCCTAAAAACGTTATTTATATTTTACGATCTTTACCGTGTTTTGTTAACGACAAAATACTAAGTGAAATTTAGCAACAAGTTATAAACATAAGTTTAAGTCTTTTACACATTTTGTTTAGACATAAACATAACCTTTAACTAACTTGTCCTAGTTACTTCTAGTTAATATGTTTTTAATCATATTTAGAAATCTTTTATTACATCATTCATAACATCATGATTCTTGTAATGTAGCTTGATCTTATTGAGATATGCTGAAGATTTAGGTTGGATTTACACTCAATGAATCCATGGAAGATATGGCATGATCCTTGATTAGATTTGGAAGATATTATTGAAGATATCTTGTCAGGAAAGGACGGAACCAAACGTTAACAAGGACGGAACCATCCGTTTGGTTCCGTCCAATCCGTGGCCTGCTGGTTCTGTTTTCCTATAAATAGCAAGCCATTCCAAGCTCATTCTTTATCACTTCTAATACATATTCTTGCATATACTCTCTCTACTTACATCTAACATATTCATACTTCATTCTTGTGAGATTCTTTTGTAGCAAGAAGATCACAAATTCATTCAAGTCTCAACGCAAAGTTGGAATACTTGTTTAGTGTACAAAGTGTGTATACTAGTGTTGTTATAATTGTTTCATTGAGTGTATTCATTATAGAGTGATCGGTTAGTATTTTAGTCCTCAAAATACATAGTGAAACGGGAGTGGTTGTGCCCTTGTAAAAGAACTCGACATTTAGCTTTGTGTCGGAAAAGATTGTGTAAGCGACGTGTAAGGTTTCTCCACCGGTGTTAAAGGAGCTTGTTGACTAGTGAGAATAACTCTCGAGTTGGATACTCGGGGCGTGGAGTAGGGCAAGGAAAAAGAGTCCTTGTAGCCGAACCACGATAAACTATTGTGTTGTGGTTTGATTGTTCTTACTCTCCTTTTACTTATTGCATATTAGTATATATCGATTGATTACACGTTAAGTTTCAACAAAGTAATTAAAAGTAAAAACCGGTAAACTATTCAACCCCCCCTTCTAGTTTCCACAAATAATAATAATAATAATAATAATAATAATAATAATAATAATAATAATAATAATAATAATAATAATAATAATAATAATAATAATAATAATAATAATAATAATAATAATAATAATAATAATAATAATAATAATAATAATAATTGTTAATACAAATATCGCTTAAAAACATTATTTATATTTTACGATCTTTGCTAAGCTTTGTTAACGACAAAGTGTAAACTTTAGTTTTTAGTAAAACATAATTATAGTTTAAGACTTGCATAACTAGACTTTATTTCATATAAACATTTGGTACATTTACATTTCATATAAAACATAACATTTTCATATTTTCTAAAATAGAAAATGTACATGACATCATGATATGCATCATGAGCATTTATGGAAAGGTTAAGTGTTTGACTTTCCATAAGACTTCTTACACATTTTAGAAAGTCTTCTACTTTATATATTGTGTGTTTGATTAGTAGAAACATGGATGTGACATTGCTTAATATGGAAAGATTTCTTGCACATTAGTCAGTCAGACCTGGCGGAACCTTGGGATTACACGGACGGAACCCATGGTTTGGTTCCGCCGTGTCCGCCAGGCTGCTGACTTGTTTGGGTATAAATACCAAACCACTTGCAAGAAATCAATCATCACTTCTCATTATAATTTACACATACATTCTCATTACATTCATCTAACTCATTAACACTTCATTTGTGTGAGATCTTTTGTAGCAAAGGAGATCACAAGTTCATACCAAACGTTACAAGGTTCAACATAAAGTTGCAAGTCTTGTTAGCTTAGTCTTGTGTAAACTTGTATGGTTTATACATCTATTCATTGTGTACTTTAAGTAGTGATCGGTTAGTATTTTAGGCCTTAAAATACATAGTGTGACGGGAGTAGTTGTACCCTTGTAAAAGAACTCGACATCTAGCTTTGTGTCAGTAATCTTGTGTAAGCAACGTGTAAGGTTTTCTCCGCCGTTGAAAGGAGCTTGTTGACTAGTGAAAGAAACTCTCGAGTTGGATACTCGGGGTGTGGAGTAGGGCAAGGAAAAAGAGTCCTTGTAGCTGAACCACGATAAACTATCATGTTGTGGTTTGATTGTTTCTTTCGTTACTCTTGCATATTATATATTGTCTTGTAGTTTAGATCTTTGATTAAACATAAAGTTTCAAAAGATAATTAACTTAAAAACCGGTAAACTATTCAACCCCCATTCTAGTTTTCTACAATTGGCATCAAGAGCTACGTTACTCAAGTTTTTAAAATATATTGTGTTTTAAAACTTGAAACGATCCATGGATTTTGAAAATTACAAAGAAGGGCAATCTATGCAAAGATCACCACTATTTGAAGCTAATGGTTTCATATATTGGAAAAACCGTTTTGAAACTTACGTGATGTCAAAAGATATATATCTATGGTATATAATTATAAATGGTGATAACATAGCTAATTTTAAAGATGGCACAAATGGTAAAGATGAGGATAGCTCTTTTACCAAACATAATGAAGATCAAAAGAAATTAATTGCTAAAAATAATGAGGCAAAAATGATGCTTTACAATGCTTTACCAAAGAAAGAATATGAAAGAGTCTTTATGTGTAAAACCGCTAAAGAAATTTGGCAATATTTAATAGTCACTCATCAAGGGAATTCACAAGTTAAAGATAACAAAATTGATCTTCTTGTTTTACAATATGAACAATTTACTATTCCCGAAGATGAGATTATTGATTGTGCGTTTGCTAGGTTTAACACTATTATTACTTCACTTAAAGCACTTGATGAATCTTTTTGTAGCAAGAATTTTTTCAGGAAATTCCTTAGAGAACTCCATCCGAAGTGGAGAGCAAAAGTGACGGCAGTTGAAGAATCTAAGGATCTTTCAAGCATGTCACTTGATGAGCTAATTGGAAACCTCAAAGTTCATGAAATGGTAATGGAAAAAGATTCGGAAATAGTTAAAGGCAAGAAAGAAAAAGTGAAGTCTATTGCATTGAAAGCTAGAGTTCAATCAAGTAATGATGAAGAATCTAGCTCGGATAGTGATGATGAAGAATATGCAATGTCCGTAAGAGACTTTAAAAAGTTCTTTCGAAGACGTGGAAAGTTTGTGAGGCAACCTAAAGATGATAAGAAAGCTTCACGAAAAGATCGTGACGACAAGAAATAAAAGGGAGAAAGAAAGTGCTTTAGGTGCGGAGACACAAGTCATCTCATAGGAGAATGTCCAAAACCACCCAAAAGTAAAACTCAATGAGCTTTTGTAAGTGGTGCTTGGAGCGATTGTGAAGATGATGACGAAGAGCCAAAGAACGAAGAAATTGGTCTCATGGCTCAAGACTCAAATGAGGTACAATCCGACTCTCTTGTTCTTCTATTGATGATGATACCTTACAAAAAAACTAAGTCTAAAAATCATAAACAAAAATAAATTTTTGAAAACCAAAAAGAAATTTTTGGAAAATGAAGTATATGAATTGAAGGAAAAAGCTAAGAGATTAGAAAAGAGTAAAAGTATTGACACATTGTGTAAATCATGTGAAGAGTTTAAACTCGAAATTGAGAAAATTAAAACTACTCAAAACGATCTAATCAAACAAACTTCAAAGTTTAAAAAGTTTGATAAAAGTATTTCTTGTGCAGATGAAATAATGAAACTCCAAAAGTCACCATTCGATAAAACGGGATTAGGTTTCATGAAATTAGAAACGCTAAAGAGTCAAACAAAACAAGACGAGAAAGCACAAGAAACTAACAAAACTGCTACAGACATCCACGGACCAGACGGAACCCAAAACAGGGTTCCGCCCGTTGAACCCAACGGTTCCGCAAGATCTGCAGCAGAAAAACTAGTTTCTACGCCGGATCATACTAAATTCGTTAAAGTCACAAATAAGTCCAAAATTAGTATAAATGATACAAAACTAAAGCCAGCTATTAAGGTTGGAGTAGGACTTGGTAGAAATGAATTTAGAACTAAAACCACTCAACCGAGACCTAAAACTCCTATTCCCAAACGCCCCTTTCCAAAGAGCAACTACAACATGCAACCAAACTACCAACATGGTTGGAACCAAAACATACCTAGACATTACCAAACTCCAAATTACATTTCATGGAACCCATATCTTCCATTTTCATACATGGATCAAGTTAATGGTATGTTTAACCAAAATGGACCCATTAGATATTGGGGACCAAATGTTTGAGTGTTTTGTACAAAATAGGTGTGCTTCAAAGTTAATTTGGAACCGGATGAATGGATCAAAGATAGTGGTTGCTCAAGGCACATGATGGGAAACCAAAGCCTCTTCTCAACTTATCAAAAATGTGATGGAGGTAATGTCACGTTTGGTAGCAAGGCTAAATGCAAAGTCATCGGAAAAGGTACAATCTCTCATGACTCTCTCTCTGTAGATGATGTAGCTCATGTTGATAACTTAGGCTTTAATCTCCTTAGTATTAGTCAACTTTGCCGGAAAAAGTATAACGTCCTTTTTAGCGAAAATGGAAGTAAAATACTTAAAGATGGCATAACCATAGCTAGAGGTGTTCTCAAGAACAACGTGTATGTCATGAAGATGGATCAAACATCTAGAGACAAACTTTGTCTCACCTCATTAGATGAATCTTCAACTTTATGGCATAGACGCTTAGGACACGCTAATATGAGACTTATTCAAAACCTCTCCTCTAAAGTCCTAGTTCGAAACCTACCCAAGTTGAAATACGACCAACACTTTTGTGATGCATGCAAAGTTGGTAAACAAGTTCATAGTAGCCATAAGGCTAAAATTGTAGTGTCTACATCTAGGTGTCTAGAACTTTTGCATATGGATTTGTTTGGTCCATCCGCTATACAAAGTTATGGAGGAAACTTCTATACCTTAGTTATAGTAGATGACTACTCAAGATATACTTGGAAAAAATTTTTGAAAAGTAAAAATCAAGCTTTTGACCAATTTGAAATTCTTAGTAAGAAAATTCAAAATCAATTAGGAACATACATTGTGTTTATTAGAACGGACCACGGTCGTGAATTTGACAATGAAATACAATTCGGAAACTTTTGTGATAAAAATGGCATAACACATAATTTTTCGGCACCACGCACTCCTCAATCTAACGGTGTAGTAGAACATAAAAACCGGACGTTACAAGAGATGAGTAGAACAATGCTTAATGAACAAAACATTCCTCAAAAGTTTTGGTGTAACGCTGTTGACACGTCAACCTATATTCTAAATCGTGTCTTAATTAGACCATTTTTGAACAAAACTCCATATGAACTATATAAAGGTAAAAAGCCTACATTAGGATATTTTAGAGTGTTTGGGAGTAAATGCTTTATTCTTAACACCAAGGATTATCTCACCAAATTCGACCCAAAGTCTTATGAAGGTGTGTTTCTTGGATATTCACAAAGTAGTAAAGCTTACATTGTTCTAAATAAAGAAACCTTAATAGTCGAGGAATCGTTAAACGTAACATCTGACGAAAGTCCACCTCCCTCTAAGACATCACCTTTGGAATATGATGACTTAGTTGAAAGTCAAATAATGGATAATCAAGAAATCATAGAAAATGACATAGAAGAAGAACCAACAAACCAAGAAATTGTCAATGTTTAAGAATCCAAAAGTCATCCATTAGATAGTGTCATAGGAAATATTAATGAAAGAACACTAAGATCAAAAGTCCAAAATGAAAGTAACTTCTTTTGTTTCGTGTCAACTATTGAACCGAAAAATGTAAACGAATCTATAAAAGATGAATCATGGGTGATAGCCATGCAAGAAGAATTAAACCAATTTGTTAGGAATGATGTTTGGATATTAGTTACTCAACCAAAAAGTCAAACAATATTGGAACAAAATGGGGTTTTCAAAATAAAATGGATGAAAATGGCGTAGTGTCTAGAAACAAAGCTAGGCTAGTGACACAAGGATATAATCAACAAGAAGGTATTGACTACGATGAAACTTTTACTCCGGTTGCTAGGCTCGAGTCAATAAGAATTTTACTTGCATATGCATGCGCACACAATTTTAAACTTTTTCAAATGGACGTCAAAAGTGCATTCTTAAACGGATTTATAAATGAAGAAGTATATGTTGCTTAACCACCGGGCTTCATTGACTTTGAAAAACCTAATCATGTTTACAAACTTAAAAAGGCTTTATACGGACTTAAGCAAGCTCCAAAAGCACGGTATGATCGACTTAAAACCTTCCTAGTAGACCATAAGTATACCATGGGACTAGTAGATAATACTCTCTTCACTAAGAAGAAAGGCACACATATTATCATAGTACAATCTATGTTGATGACATTATATTCGGTTCAACTTGTCAAGAATTATGTGTCGATTTCTCAAGAATCATGCATGATGAGTTTGAAATGAGTATGATGGGAGAAGTCAACTTTTTCTTAGGACTCCAAATCAAACAACTAGAAGATGGTATCTTCTTTAATCAATCAAAATACATCAAGGATATGCTTAAGAAATTTGGTCTAGAAGATTCAAAACCAATCAAAACACCTATGTGCACGGAAATCAAACTTACCAAGGATGAGGAAAGTGAATCCGTAGATAGCACTAAATATAGAGGTATGATTGGAAGTCTACTATACCTAACGGCTAGTAGACCCGACATTATGTTTAGTGTTTGTCTATGTGCCCGCTTTCAAGAAGATCCTAAAAAAATTCACCTTGAAGCCGTAAAGAGGATCTTTAGATACATTAAGGGTACTACACACTTAGGATTATGGTATCCCAAAGGAACGGGAGTAGACACCATAGTGTATGCCGACTCGGACCATGCCGGTGACTATGTTGATAGAAAAAGTACAAGTAGTATTTGTACTTTTATTGGACATTGTCTCACCTCATGGTTCTCTAAGAAGCAAACAGCTCTCGCTATCTCAACAATGGAAGCCGAATACGTATCGGCCGGAAAAGCATGTCAACAAACTCTTTGGATGAAGCAAGCTCTTGTCGACTACGGAATTCAACTTAACGATATTTCCATTCTTTGTGACAACAAGGGAGCCATAGATCTTAGCAAGAATCCAGTTCAACATGGTCGCACTAAACATATTGAAATCCGTCATCATTTTCTTCGTGACAACATTCAAAAAGGAAACATCTAAATTGAGAAAGTTTCTTCCGAAAACAACATCGCCGACATTCTCACAAAACCCCTTAAAAGAGAACCATTAACCTTCTTAGGCTTGGATTAGGATTAATGGAACCTATATTATAGTTCTGAACGTTAGGATAAAATCACTAAATTCAAAACAAATAAAAAAAAATTTTTTTTGCTGATGCGGCGGAACCCTGCGACAAAAAGGGCGGAACCCCATTTTTGGTTCCGCCGTATCCGCCAACCTGCAGCAACTTTTACTTATTTTATATTAAACCAAACACCCATTATCTCATACCACCACTTCCAAACTGCTACTATTCACTTCACCACTCATCCAAACCAACGAAATTTTGGTCATCTCTTCATTCACATTGCTCTCTTATCATAACTGTAAGTATTCTAAACATAATCATACTCCTGATCTGCGTCTAGGAATTCTATTTTTGCACAAAATCTAAAACTTGGGGTTATACATTAACTTGAGAAATTCATATAGAAAATTAGTGGTTAAACTAAACTAATCATGTTTCCCATAGTTACGAATTGCTGTTAGGTCACCATGTTGTAACATAACAATCATATAATCATTAACCAAGAAAGAAGAAGAAGAAGAGACAAGTGTTTGGAAGGAACTCTTGATATATTTGATATAATGAACTTGAAATACAAATGAGAACCAACAAACCTTAACCAAGGCTTACACATAGTATATATAGGGGAGTCCAAGGGTTTTCATATCATTCTAGCACTATTACATACTTGGCCCTTGGACTTCCACACAATGTAACAATATATCATAAACTTACTTAACATGAAAGATAAAATGTAAACATAATAAGTCTAATGAGCAACCTATTACAAATATAATGACCGACACTNATAACACTAAATATAGAGGTATGATTGGAAGTCTACTATACCTAATGGCTAGTAGACCCGACATTATGTTTAGTGTTTGTCTATGTGCCCGCTTTCAAGAAGATCCTAAAACAATTCACCTTGAAGCTGTAAAGAGGATCTTTAGATACATTAAGGGTACTACACACTTAGGATTATGGTATCCCAAAGGAACGGGAGTAGACACCATAGTGTATGCCGACTCGGACCATGCCGGTGACTATGTTGATAGAAAAAGTACAAGTGGTATTTGTACTTTTATTGGACATTGACTCACCTCATGGTTCTCTAAGAAGCAAACAGCTCTCGCTATCTCAACAATGGAAGCCGAATACGTATCGGCCGGAAAAGCATGTCAACAAACTCTTTGGATGAAGCAAGCTCTTGTCGACTACGGAATTCAACTTAACGATATCTCCATTCTTTGTGACAACAAGGGAGCCATAGATCTTAGCAAGAATCCAGTTCAACATGGTCGCACTAAACATATTGAAATCCGTCATCATTTTCTTCGTGACAACATTCAAAAAGGAAACATCTCAATTGAGAAAGTTTCTTCCGAAAACAACATCGCCGACATTCTCACAAAACCCCTTAAAAGAGAACCATTAACCTTCTTAGGCTTGGATTAGGATTAATGGAACCTATATTATAGTTCTGAACGTTAGGATAAAATCACTAAAATCAAAACAAATAAAAAAAAATTTGCTGATGCGGCGGAACCCTGCGACAAAAAGGGCGGAACCCCATTTTTGGTTGCGCCGTATCCGCCAACCTGCAGCAACTTTTACTTATTTTATATTAAACCAAACACCCATTATCTCATACCACCACTTCCAAACTGCTACTATTCACTTCACCACTCATCCAAACCAACGAAATTTTGGTCATCTCTTCATTCACATTGCTCTCTTATCATAACTGTAAGTATTCTAAACATAATCATACTCCTGATCTGCGTCTAGGAATTCTATTTTTGCACAAAATCTAAAACTTGGGGTTATACATTAACTTGAGAAATTCATATAAAAAATTAGTGGTTAAACTAAACTAATCATGTTTCCCATAGTTAGGAATTGCATCCTTGTAAGACATTAACATGTTTACTAAAACACCCCATGTCAAATTCTTGCAAAAATTTCTCACAAATAGGACAAATATTTTTTC
>LBNU01006411.1:160506-196121 GCA_014162995.1 Artemisia annua | reverse complement strand
TTTCATTTGCTGCCAAAATCGATGGGTAAGTTATCAGATACATTTTGTTTAAAGATTATTAAGTTTAAATGTTTAATATACTACATTTTTTCTATTTTAGAAATCGGGTACGAGGAAATGTGATAAATGGGATTGGTATGATCTTGAGGAAGAATGTGAGTGGTACAAGATGCATTTGTTTGAAATGTATAAAACTCTGAAACCCAATCAAAGGCATGAGGTTCTAATTGAAGTTAATCGTCAAAGAAGGATTGAAGAATTGGAGGCAGAGTTGAAAAATGCCTTAAAGAAAGTCAGTTTTTGGAGGTCAACACTTTGTGTTTTTGCAGTTGTGGTTTCTTTGGTACTTGCACTGAAGTAGTATAGTGTTTATGGCTAGATTGTGTGGTTTGTAGTAGCTCATGTACCCCATCTTTTTGGTGAATGGTTAAGTGTTTGCTTGTAAATTTAACTGATCTTGATCTTTTGGCTACTCGATATCTTATGGCAGTAATTAACAAAAATGGCACAAATTGACTATCCTGTTTGACCTTATGCAAATGAATGTACAGGCACAAAACTACCAAAAATTACCCAAAGTGATTAACTGGAATTGCCCAAATTCACTTGGAGACTCTTTGACTTTTGCAAATGACAATCAAGTTTGACAATCTTTCTTTGACTTTTAACAAAGCATCATAACATAGTCAACAAAGCAACATAACATAATTAATTAACAAAAAGATAACTTGATCATATAGTAATCGATAACTTGATTAACAAAGAAACATAACATAAGTTTTCTTTGAACACAAAGCAACATAACATAATTAATTAGAGTAACCTTTTTTCACCATGGTTTTGAAAGTCCAATTTAGTAATAAATAAGTTTGGTGAGGGGATTTGGGGGTCTGGTTCGTCCATATAATATTATAGGGAGTTTGTTGCAAAAAAGGTCCCTAAAACGTCCCTCAACACTAAAGGTGCTAGCAGCATAAACTATCTACTAGCAGCATTAACTGTGTACATTAACATACCCAAGCACCCATGTAAATAACAATTATACAGAAACATTATTGGTAACATAGTGGTTCATACTGAATGATTAAAACATTAAAATAACATAATAATGATTCATATCATCTTACATCAGGCTAAATTCAATGATGATAATTTAAAGTTTTTTGAATGCTTTTGTAAATATCAACAATGTTTCCACGGATTTTCTTCTATTTCTTGATTCCGAAGATCAACTTTGTTCTTATGCGCCAGTATGGCCTCTTGATGCTCCAATATGGTCTCTTGGTCTTTCTTGTTCTGTGCTTCCAACCGCTTGATTCAGTCGTTGTAAAGTTCAACCAACCATTGTTCAGTACCAAATCGGCCTCCAGAATTGCATTTGTCACAAACTTCTTGGGTTTGTCCGTGGATTTTATATTTTTATAGCATTGGAGGAGGAGGAGAAGTATCCCTTGATGGAGGAGGAGGAGAAGTATCCCTTGAACGTTTTGTTTTCTTTGAAGCAGGATTTGAAAATGATGAAGCCATTGCAGTTCTAAACAAAAATTGAATACGTAATGAAAAGATGGAAGAAGTTCGTTGTAATTCCTTTGTATTTATAGGCACACAAGAGTCGCAATGTCACAACGTTTAAGTGTCACAACGGTTTACAATTAAGTATTTAAGTGTCACAATGGTTTACAGTTACTTTTTTACAGTTACACCGGTTTACAATAAGTATTTAACAGTCACAACGTTTCCCAATACTCACAATGTCAATGTTTTAATATTTACGGATTTTGTTGCAAAAAAGGTCCCTAAAACGTTTTAGTAACTTTTTTACAGTTACACCGGTTTACATTAAGCTTGATTTATGCCTAGCAACATCAATTTATGCCTAGCAGCATTAAGTTATGCTAAGCAACATTAAGTTTTGAGTTACTATATCTATTCATGGTTTCATTTAACTTGATGTTTTAATCTGCAAATTTGTATTAAAACAGCGAGCAAATCTTTGTAAAATTTTAAAAAATAAAACAATCCTATCTAAATTCATTTTTCAACTAAGTTAATCTATTTTTAGGTAATGATTAACATAATTAAAGTAGATTACAACAACTTCAATTATGTTACAAGGATAAATGTGTACATGGTTAATGGTCAAAGTTAAAATTTTAACCTTCCAAATTCCGCAATTAATTTCTGTCGAATTACTAGGCCTATAAAACTTTTACCTTTTTACTGCATTTCATCATTCTCAAACAATTTCTAAACATATACTTTCTAATCTGCAACTGGATCAAGCAGGTTTGTGGTTTTTGTTTATTACACATATTTACCAGTTTTATAAAATCTCTACAAACATCTGTATGTAGATATACGTGACATCATTTTCTTTGGTTCATTTCTAATCGTTTTATTGCTTTATGTTTTACAGCGGCATCATCATCCACGCCACAACATCCTGCAGTTTTGTATCTTAAAAAAATGGAGCAAATAAGGAAGAAGAAGATGAAGGATTGGGAGAAGAATCAAAAGAACCAAAGGAAGAAGTACAAAGCGAACAAGCTCAAGGCTGCAATAAGAAGAAGGAAGAAAGCTAAAATTGATGATCAAGAAGATGAAACTGTCAACGATGATGATCCTTTGGATCACACTGACTATGACAATCTTCATCTTGCTTATGATCAAGAGAAGGATCATAAGTTTAGCTTTTAGATTATTTTGTTATTTCTATTGTTATGTTTATTTTTTTATTTTATTTTATTTTATTTATTTATTTATTTATTTATTTATTTAATGCAAGTAATGAACTATTATTTCTCCTATTATTTTTCCTATTATTTTTGTGGCATTTTATTTTTATATATCTCAATGTATTATGTTTTTGCAATACTCAGTTTCCACTAGGCAAACCGCATCCAATGCATCATTAGGAAGAGTGATATGCACAAATACGATGAAGCACTTCAATAGGGCATGTGCTATGTTGTTAGCGGTTTCTGTGTGACAAACACTATCTTTCATCTATTCATTAAGCTTGATTTATGCCTAGCAACATTAATTTATGCCTAGCAGCATTAAGTTATGCCAAGCAGCATTAAGTTCTGAGATACTAGCATTCGCCCAAATTCCAATCCAAACAGCTTTTTCTTTGCCTTTCCTGCAAAATGTTAGTCTAGAAACAAAGAAAACACAAGCCATAACATATGAACAATGATCACAATTAGACTCAAACTAGAGAGACTATAAAATCCGTATCTAACCCCTCAAAATTACATAAGTTATCAGAAATGTGTGACCATATGTATCGAATTGTTGTTACACTTAAATAATGTGTGACAAAATATGACTCTATGATTTAGACACCTAAATAAATACTTCATGTGACCATATATAACATCTTGAATTTAGTCACACAGAGATTCAATGTAACTAATATCAAGGTTAATGTGAGTACACATTTTGCTATAAATAATAGTCACATGTGTATTGGTCACATATAATACCCTTATAACGTGGCCATAATCATGATTTAGATACAAATTTGTGATATGGTGTGACTATTGTAAAGTCTATAGTCACATGATCGTGCTACAAATATATGTGACTATACACATTAGGATTTGGAAAGCAAACACACACTAAACTTTAGACACACATATTAACTTACGTGACTATATGCATCGAATTTTTGTTACACTTAATCATGTTTGTATGGTTTAGTGTGACCATATATGACATTTGGTCACACTCTTCAAGTATGTGATATATATTTGTCACTCTTAAATGCATATCGTGACTAACGCTTCAAACTGAATTTTTAGTTGTCACACATTTCAAATTCATATGTGGCTAACTATTCAGCAAAGAATAGCAGTCACGTTTATATAATGTGTGACAAACTTGACTATATAATTTAGCCACATACGCAAGTACTTCATGTGACCATATATTTTTTTTGGTCACACTGTTCAATTGTGTGACATATATTTGTCACATATGTATATCTATAGTGTGACTAATGTTTCGATCTGATTTGTATCAGTCACACGTCCCGAATTAAAAGTGACTACTGTCGAAAAATATTTACCAGTTACCCTCTAGTCACATATATACACCAATGTGTGACATATATTTTACGAAATGGTCACAAAAGTTGGATCAAGTGTAGCTGTTTATTTAAGGCTGGTACATTTAGTCACGTAAATATGTTGCTATGTGGCCATTCGAAATATGCTATGTGTGACGAAAGGCCATATTTGTACTAGTGTTAACCGATTCTCAACCCACCACACTTTTTGCACTAACAGTTGAAAAAATTAAAAAGGAAATGTTGAAACAATTAATGATGAGCAATTTGAAAAGAAAGTGAAATACTGAAAAAATTAAAAAGGAAGTGTTGAAACAAAAAGAAATGTTAAAACAATTAATTACAAGCAATTTTCAAACCCGGCGGGTTGACCAAGTTTAATTTGACCCGTTTTTTCGACCCAAGCCGTCAGGTTGGCCCGTTTTTTGACCAAAACGGTTCAACCGATTGAACCAGGTTTTAAAACATTATGTTTAATCCTCAAATCCTCTTATTATTTTTTGTTTATAACCAATAAACTTTTTTTATCACTAAAACTATTTGTCGCTATTAAATCCTGTTGCTATACCTAGGTACTCGTCTAGTTTTTATAAATACTATTTCACTTGCCTTGCAAGTAAGCAGTGGCGAGTGATTTGGTCCTCGCGCGTTGCGGTGGAGCTTTTTGGATAGGATATTTGTACTTTTTGATTGTCAAAATTTTGTGTAATTATTTCTTGAGTAAATTACATAGATGGTCCCTGTGGTTTGCCCAAAGTTTCACCCACAGTCCCTGAAAGTTAAAAGTTGCACGGATAGTCCCTATCTCTGAAAAGAATAACACTAATGGTCCCTTTTTTAACTGTCGTTAAGTGACTTCCGTTATAATTTACACGTTAGTCCCTTTTGGTTAAATATCGTTGCATCCTTTATCCTTTATAATAACGGTCGTTTATAACTTAAAGTTTTTCGATTTTTTCTTACGTTTTCATCCGTTTTTATACGTTTTATGCGTTTTAATCCGTTTTCGTCCATTTTTATACGATTTCGTCCGTTTTTCTTACGTTTTCATCCATTTTCATGCGTTTTTATACGTTTTCGCTCGTTTTTCTTACGTTATTGTCTGTTTTCCTATGTTTTCATCCGTTTTTATCCGTTTGGGTCCGTTTTTATACGTTTTCGCTTGTTTTTATACGTTTTCCTTTATTTTTCTTATATTTTCATACGTTTTTATTCGTTTCATACGTTTTTATATGTTTTCATTCGTTTTAATACGTTTGATACGTTTTTATATGTTTTCGTTCGTTTTTATACGTTTTCTTACATTTTCATCGGTTATTTTTATGTTTTCATATGTTTTTCTCCGTTTCCTTCCGTTTTCATCCATTTATATTCATTTTTGTCTGTTTTTATACGTTTTGGTCCATTTTATACGTTTTCGTCTGTTTTATATGTTTTCGCTCCATTTTTCTTATGTTTTTATCCATTTTTATACGTTTTCTTATGTTTTTGTCTGTTTTCCTTACGTTTTCATCCATTTTTATACATTTTAATCCGTTAACGTATAAAAACGTATGAAACCGGACGAAAATGTATAAAAATAGATAAAAGTGTATGACAATTTAAGAAAAACGGATGAAAGCATATAAAAACGAATGAAAATGTATCAAAACGGACCGAATGTATGAAATGTAAGAAAAATGAGCGAAAACGTATAAAAGCGGATAAAAGGTATTAAAACAGATGAAAACGTAAGAAAAACGAACGAAAACGCATAAAAATGGATAAAACATATGAAAATATAAGAAAAATGGACGAAAACATATAAAAAAGGACGAAAACAGATAAAAATAGATGAAAACGGATAAAAATGGATGAAAAGGGAGCAAAAACTTATAAAACGGACGAAAACGTATAAAAATAGACCAAAACGTATAAAAACGGACGAAAATGAATAAAAATGAATGAAAACGCAAGGAAACGGAGAAAAACATATGAAAACATAAAAATAACCGATGAAAATGTAAGAAAACAAATAAAAACGAACGAAAACATATAAAAACATATGAAAACATATAAAAACGGATAAAAACGTATGNTTTTATGTTTTCATATGTTTTTCTCCGTTTCCTTCCGTTTTCATCCATTTTTATTCATTTTTGTCTGTTTTTATATGTTTTGGTCCATTTTATACGTTTTCGTCTGTTTTATATGTTTTCGCTCCATTTTTCTTATGTTTTTATCCATTTTTATACGTTTTCTTATGTTTTTGTCTGTTTTCCTTACGTTTTCATCCATTTTTATACATTTTAATCCGTTAACGTATAAAAACGTATGAAACCGGACGAAAATGTATAAAAATAGATAAAAGTGTATGACAATTTAAGAAAAACGGATGAAAGCATATAAAAGCGAATGAAAATGTATCAAAACGGACCGAATGTATGAAACGTAAGAAAAATGAGCGAAAACGTATAAAAGGTATTAAAACAGATGAAAACGTAAGAAAAACGAACGAAAACGCATAAAAATGGATAAAACATATGAAAATGTAAGAAAAACGGACGAAAACATATAAAAAAGGACGAAAACAGATAAAAATAGATGAAAACGGATAAAAATGGATGAAAAGGGAGCAAAAACTTATAAAACGGACGAAAACGTATAAAAATAGACCAAAACGTATAAAAACGGACGAAAATGAATAAAAATGAATGAAAACGCAAGGAAACGGAGAAAAACATATGAAAACATAAAAATAACCGATGAAAATGTAAGAAAACAAATAAAAACGAACGAAAATATATAAAAACGTATGAAAACATATAAAAACGGATAAAAACGTATGAAAATGTAAGAAAAATAAAGGAAAACGTATAAAAACAAGCGAAAACGTATAAAAACGGACCCAAACGGATAAAAATGGATGAAAACGTAGGAAAACAGACAATAACGTAAGAAAAACGAGCGAAAACGTATAAAAACGCATGAAAACGGATGAAAACGTAAGAAAAACGGACGAAATCGTATAAAAACGGACGAAAACGAATTAAAACGCATGAAAACGTATAAAAACGGATGAAAACATATGAAAACGTAAGAAAATTTTGAAAAACTTTAAGTTATAAACGGCCGTTATTATAAAGGATAAACGATGCAACGATATTTAACCAAAAAGGACTAACGTGTAAATTATAACGGAAGTCACTTAACGACAGTTAAAAAGGGACCATTAGTGTTATTCTTTTTAGAGATAGGGACTATCCATGCAACTTTTAACTTTCAGGGACTGTGGATGAAACTTTGGGCAAACCACAGGGACCTTCTATGTAATTTACTCTTATTTCTTTTGTGTTTGTGTTTTAAATATTTTCGTCATTTGACAAGCATCTAATCACGATAACCACTCCGTAATATTAGAAACAACCGGAATATCCAAATCACACCATCTAGCCACTAAAGCTCAAAGATCATGCACCATCCCGCAAGAGAAGAAAAGATGATTAACATTCTCTACTTACTCACTACACGCAGGACATAAAAGATAGCCAACATCAATTTCTTTGCGGTCCATATTCACCATAGGTGGAAGTCTATTCAAAGACAATCTCCACAAAAGTGCGTTAACTTTTATAAGAACACTTTTATTCCATTTAGTAGACGTCAAGTCACCTTGAAAAATATGCTCATCAACATACTTTCGAGCAGAAGCAACAGAAAAACCTGTAGAATTAAAGGCCCATTTCTAGCCACCCTTCTTATCTGAAAGCTCAACATTAGTGATCAAAGCCATCAAATCATCATATTAGCTGGACTCCATGCCACCTCTCGAACTCCTCCTAAGATGTAATTTAGTTGGATAGGTTGGTTAGAAAATCCCATTGTAAAACATTTTTTCTTTGTAATTATTCCTTTTCTAGATTTTGCTAGCTAATAAAATGTAGTTGTTAAAAAAAAGTATTTTTGGAACATGACTTATTGACTATGGGTTATTAATCCATATTTACACTTCGTTGCAGGCACACGTAACGTTTTTTTGTACATTGCACATTTATTGACAATTATTTAGTTTTAGTTCTCTAAGTTAAAATTTGCTGAAAGAAAATTTTTCTAATTAATAAATTAATCATACAAATGATCTTGCAAATACATTGAAAAAAAGAAAGAAAAAAGAAGTTGCTACAAATTTCAAATTCTCATTATCTCTTTTTAGTAAAAAGTAAAAGTTTAATGTATCTTTTGTAACTTGTTACATAATTTAGGGGTATGTTTTGAAATTTTTTTTGTTAAATTTACTTTTAAACAAACTTTAAGGTAGATTTTAAATTTATTAGTTAGCTCAAGGGTGGGTTTTAGAAACCGGGGTGTTTTTTCTTTTTTTTTTTTTTTTTCTTTTTTTTTTGTTTTTTTTTTTTTTTTTTTTTTTAACATATATTAAAGTTAAACATTTTGTATAAACTTATCCGTAAATCAAAAGTCTTTCAATATTAGGCTTGTTTTGTTCACAATTTCAACACTTTTTTATCGGCATATTTTTTAAAAGGAAATTGCAAAATATTTAACAGATATTTGATAAATAAAGTTTGTTATAAAAAAACATAAAAAGATAAAAATACAGTGTATCATAATTTTTTTATTAAAATTAGTTTTTTTAATAAACTTTGTGGTAGTTTTGAAAGTTATTTCATATGTAAAGTGTGTTTTGAAAGTTTTTTTTGGGCAAAAAACATATACTAAACTTTATCATTTTTTTTTTTATAAAATCGTACATAAGTCAAAAGCCTTTCAATATTGGTCTAATTTTGTTTGCAATTTGAAGATCTTTTCACTGGTATATATTTTTTTATGAAGAAATCGCTAGAATTTGTTAGATATATGATACATAAAGTTTGTTATATAAAAAAATCGTAAATAAATTAAAGTACAGGGTAGTTATCGTAAATTTTTTTTATTATTAAATCTATTTTTAAACAAAATTTACGTTAGTTTTCAAAGTTATTAGGTATGTTAAGGGTATTTTGATAGTTTCTTCCTTTTTTTAAAATATATATTAGACTTCAACATTTTTATAAAATCATACGTATGTCAAATGAATATTAATACTGGACTTGTTTTGTTCATAATTCAGATACATTTTCATCAGTATATTTTTATTATAGAAATCGTTACATATTTGTTTGATATTAGATAAATAAAGTTTGTTATATAAAATTCGTATATATCAAGAAGTTCAAGGTTCGTAACACGTTGTATAGTTTGGGGATTATTTTGTAAATATGTACATTTTGTAAAAGAGTGATGATACACAAAAAGACATCTTCAACATACCAAAATGACACTTTGTACACATTAACTACCACTGGATTTAAGGATATCAAACGTCGTCGTTTTATATAGTAAATGTCATCATTTGTCTTTAGAAGTATGACGTCGTTTTAGGCCCTCCTAAACGACATTGTCACCTTCGTAAATGTATAAATGCATAATAAGGGGGAAAAGAAATCGGAAAAAAAGGTAGTGAGTTGCAAGGGTATATAGTAGGGGTGACAATATTTGACACGACACGATAAATGACACGAATCGGACACGAAATTAAATGGGGTTGGGTTAAGGATAAATAGTTTTGGGTCAAAATAGGTCAACACTTCTAACCCGTTTGTCGTGTTTGGGTTGAGTAAGTCTTAAACAGGTTAACCCGTTAACCCTTTTAAGTATATAAGACTCTAAAAATAAAATATACAAAATTGACGCTTATAAACGGGTCGTGTTTGGGTTGTTGGATGTTGATTAAATGTATTTTGTTATGTAGTTATATTAATATGAGTGAATTACGACTATACCTCATATATCATTGAAATATTGACGCTTATAACTTATAAAATTGTCTTATACTCATTTGTATGTTATTTTATCATATTTTAGATCCTTATATTATTTTTATAAGTTATATTTTTGATAAAATAACATACAAAAATTGTCTTATACCTATTTACTTAAACAAGTTAAACGCGTCAAAAATGGATTACATGTGTTATGTATGTTTGGGTGAGCGTTGATTTTTTTTTTGACACAACTAATAAATGAGTCGTGTTTTGGTAGATGTTATAATAACTTGCCAACACTTTAACCCGAATACGACTAGCCACCCCTAGTATATATGATAGTTGTTGGAATTTAAGTACCATAACAATTATATAATTAAACAAGTAAACATCAAAGCATGCAGCGGAAACATAATGATCAAATACTTGTAAATTAATTAACTGAAACATAAAGAAATTGCGTACCTTTTAGCAATACATGCAATTAGGATTAATAAAACCCCAAATAAAAGATCAAGTCATAAACCCTAATAAATTAGGGTTTATGCAAACCGACCTTATAAAAAGTCGAATAGGCAACCACTAAAAATTCAAATAGGATTTCTCTACGATCTTGTACGCGCGTATTGTTAGCGATTCAATTAAAATGCTAGTTCAAGTCACAAGTAAAACACAAAACAAACAAGTTTTTGCCTTTTAAATAAATTAGATCAGAACCCAATTTATTTTGCAATATGTCGATTCATCAAAGAAGAAAAGTAAATCATGCATGCACATGTCATGCGTATTGAATTGCATGCATGCCATGTATAATATACTGTGATAGATATCTTGATGTAATATTTGATATATACAATATCTAAACTTAAGGGTTTAGTGTCGCACGTCTCTCATCATCCAGAATGAGACTAAGAGGTGCGTTTATATAGCATGTAACCTTGTCCAACAAGTCATTGCTAGCACCTCCTTAAGTTTCAAAACTCGACACTCAACCTCCTCCTTTTTCCTTGTTCGACCATATTAATATTTTGTGACTTAATATAATTAAATCTCATACGCAACGCGTGCAATCCCATAGGCTCGTGTTCGAATCCGGTCATACGTATATTAAATATATCCACAAACTAACAATAGTATGATACCTCCATGTATTTGTTTTCTTATTTTTTGTAGAAAAGCAACATGCATTAGAAAAACATACATTAAAAAGATCAAACCTAAGAACAAGGTACAAAAGAAATGGCAAACAATTATTGTAGTATACTAGTATTCAAAGGAGGCGAGTTGCCATTTAGATTACGTGCCAAACAATTATTGTAGCATTCAAATTTATAAATTGAAGAAAGAAAGTTCACTTTTATAAGCATGTAGAATTTTAAACTAATACACACTTGAGAGAGATAGATATGGTAACAGTTTTGCTCGTTGTTTCTGAAGTGGCATGTAAAATGGCGCCATCATTTGCACGCCATTGCACCCACTCCCCCGATCGCCATTTGCAATGTGAGTCACCTCACATTCACCATTCTGTGATTTGTTGGTATTATTTTCTCATAGTCGTTGCAGTATACTGGTAAAAGAAATCAATTCTTTTTATTCCCGCATTTATAAATACTACTCCCATTTAACTATTTTTCAAACGACAATCTTAATCTCTCTATCAAAAAACACATACTATATGTCAAAAAACAACTTCTATCATGCCTTGTTCACTTCTACATACCATCTATGTGGATACTATTCGTAAGGAAGATATTATTGACTTAGCTGTGCAGTTTAGCAAAACACAAACAACTAAAGATGATCTGAGGAAAGCATACGCAGAATGCAAAGACATTCCGCAAGAAAAACTAGCTTTGATCAACAGTTTTTTAGAAGACGAAGCTTGAAAAGATTGAGAGATGCATGATGCTTTGTTTAAAATGGCGAGAACAATATAAGATAACATCATTGCTAAAGTTAGATGAACAAATATGACGATTTTGTTTTTCTTTTCATGTAATGTTTTTAATTTTCGTATTGTAATATGTAATTTTATTTAAATGAATCAAAATTTAGTTTGTGGGAAAAAATGAAAAAAGAAATAAATGGTGGGGCTCAAAAGTTGCGAAATGGCATGCAAACGGCTTGAGCTACTGCTGAGAGGGTATTTTTGGTGTGCTATTGTGAAATGTAAACTAATGAATTGACGTTGATTTGACAAAATGACATGCCAACACGCCTGACGCTCTTGTAGTGTAAAGATTAATTTGTCACATCTATTTTCTTTACACTTTCTCTTGGGAAAAATTGTGCAACAAATTGATTACTAGGCTTTTTTGTAAAACAATTTATTCTTTACACATTGGCATCTTAAATGTGAAGCCATTTACCACTCAACCATAATTCATTTTTGGTTTTATTTGTGTTATAGTGGGTTACTAGTTATAATACCCGCGCACGCGCGGGTTTTTTTTAAAATTTTTTTGAATGATATATTTTTATTTATTAAAAAACAAATAATTTAATCTTTAAATTTGTTTTGTTGATATACTACATAAGTAGAAGATAAAAACAAAAGATAAAAGATAAGATGCAACTAATGATATGATTGAACTTTTTAAATTATTATCTTTAATAATAAAAAATTATAATTAAAATCCTAATAAAAAAATTGTTACTAAAAAAGGTATGGTTCCATTTTTTTGAACTGAAAAATTCCCAATAGGGGTTTTGTTTTATTATATAAATAAAAGATTTATTTGTTTATGAACAGTAAGTACCATTGTACAATGTTATATATACTATACAATTTCACGTTCGCGTATTCATGTAACAAATTTTTACACATCTAAAAGTGCAAAGATTTATTTTGTTTACACAATTTTTACACCCAATCTAAATGTACAAAAAGTTGACATTATTGTTGGGGCACTTTATCGAGATTTATATAACACGAACGAAACGATATTCATGTGCAACACTTAGATTCAAACGTTGGGTTTAGCTACACGTTTAACAGATGAAGTTTTCCATCAGGTTAAATATCAAATCGGTCATGAACAGAAATGTAAAATGATGATTTCGGCAGATACGCTAGTAATTAGAACCAATAATATAAAAGAAAATTGGATACAGATCAATAGGTGCGTTATGGTTTTTGATTACCAGGGGCTCTTTCATGACTTTTGGTGGCCATGTGCAATAACAACAAACAACATTCATTTTACTTGTAATGTACGATATAAATCACAGATCAGGGCCGTCTCATTGATTTGAGAGGCCCGCTGCGAAATCACAAATGAGGCCCCCATAATTAAAGTCTTTCACTCTTTTTGTATGTGACCCAAAGTTTGTCTTCTATTTTTTGTATGTGACCCGGTTCAACTTTGATAATATTTAACAAAGATACTAAAAATTCAAAACGTTTATATATAACACGTTTATTAAACTAAATTGGGGGCCCCTTACAAAGGGAGGTCCGATGCGGTTGCACCACTTGCACATGCTAATCGCCGCCACTGTTCTTCATCAAAAGAAATGATATTATTGCAGATACAAAATTGTAAAACAATGAATAGACCCCTCCGTAATGGGTACTATATTTATTGATTAGTTATTTATGAACATACTTATAAACCCATAATAGACCCGAAGCACATAAATATGCTTGAGCCACTATCTTATCATCTAACACTCTCTCCTAGTCTGAGCGAAAGTTCAGACTGGAATAGAAACTTGAAAATATTATGGCAATAAAAACAAAATTTTGTTGATGAAGAAATCTGTTAACCAGCGGAATAAATTCTTCAAGCAGCACATAAAGCAAATAAAAGTATTAAAGCTAATAAGTAATTTTAATGAAGACACCCGAGAACGAGCAAAAAGTAGTCTTCAAGATGCAGCAAGGATCGAAGCAAATTTAGGCAAAGTTTTTTTTTTTTTTTTTTTTTTTTTTTTCTTCTTCTTCTAGAAATTAGCAGCGATGGCTGTGGTGACTTATGGGGTGACATTATTGGTTGAATTTTGTACAAAATTCATAAACGATGAGATTGGCGCTGACGGTTCAGGTAACTCGAAGTGGATTGTGACTTTTAGCAAAAACAGTAAACAAGTAGGCATTTGGATGAAAAAAGCATATTTTTTCTAGAAGTGGTAAAGAAGGCAACTAGGGTTTGACGGGGTGGCCTATAGGTGGCGGCTCAATGTAGCAACTTAGTTTAAGGATCAGACCCGCTCTGATACTATGTAAAATCTTTGAATTTCTCGTAAAGTACTATGTTTATTAATAAGAATCGAGTTATTTTAGAAACCAAAGATTCCTCACATACCAAGGGACTCATCCCCACCATCCATCTTCCCTCCCTCTTTATTTGATCTAATGGTTGAGATTAAAAGCATTTTAATATTTCACCAATTTTTTATAATTTAAATATATCTTAAACCGTTAATCGTTAAGCGAAAATAATTACACCATCGCGACGAGCATTTAATTACCTTTCTATAGACAGGCAATTTGATATATACTTTCGAAAAAAGAAAAAAAATCGTTTTTTTCACGTTTTTTTTCCTGACCGAAAAAAATATCACATGTGATATGTAATATCACATGTGATATATCACATGTGATATTACATATCACATGTGATATTAGTGTAATATCACATGTGATATTAGTGTAATATCACATGTGATATTTTTTTCGGCCAGGAAAAAAAACGTGAAAAAAACGAAAAAAAAAAAATTGTCGAAAGTATATCAAATTGCCTGTCTATAGAAAGATAATTAAATGCTCGTCGTAACGGTATATTTTTTTTCGTTTAATGATTAACGGTTTGAAAGATATTAATATTTGAAAAAAAAGGATGAAAGTGGGTTTTTTAAATTGTTGGGATTAATCTCATCCATTAGATCAAATAAAGATGGAGGGAAGATGGATGGTGGAGATTAGTCCCTTTGTATGTAAATAAAGTTTTGTCCTCAAATGATCTTAACTTTATTAATAAAGTGTTTATAAATCAACTTACTTAAAAACAATAATGGACCCGAAACTCACAAACGGGCTTGGGCCGCTACTATCCTAAAAAAAAAGCATTAGCGGTAGTATAAAAGCATTAAAAAAAGAGATAACAAGTGAAAGGTAATTTTGAGCAGGTTTGAGTGGCTGTAACTGTCCAAGTTCGCTTGAGTGGTAGTAAAGAAGAAGCCACCATTATTATTTGGTTCTCGAAAACCTGGCACGAAAGCAACCGTTTTTTCGACAGTTTGCATGGTGCCAAGTATCCCAATAAAGCACTAATCATACATTCATACGATAATCTTGACAACTTGAGGTATAATAAATAATTACCGCAATCCGCGAATGAACTCAATATTGAAACCTCGTACTACCTAAAACGCACGTATATTTATCTTTTAAAGTTAATGATTATCTTTTTCTGCTACTAAAGTTCATGATTTTATCAGTGTTGTAATAGTAATTTTCAAGTAGTAATATAGTAGTGTGAATCAGTTACACTATCAAAATATATGATTAGAAAATAACATTTATGCTGCTTAAGAAAGTGTAAGTATGAACATCTTATCCCTTATATTTTGCTTAAAATATTTCATCGTTGTTAGAGTATATTGTTAAAATAAAATAATGAACAACAAATTTAGAACTAGAACAATTGGTATGCGAGTGTCCCATGGTTCAAGTCTTAGTGGATATATTTGTGACATTATTTGTAAGATATGTGATACATGTGCGTAACGAGATTTAATCCGTGCGTTGCGACGGAATGTTTGCATCAAATAGTTGCATGCTCGAAAGAGTAATTTTCTTATGCGTATTTATATTATATCAATATGACTTTCAATACTGTGTAACATTTATGAAATGAGCTATTTGAGATGTCATGATTCGGAAGTGGCCGGCTTCAAGTGTTATATCTGTGTTTATATATGAACCACATTTCATGAAATATGTTAAATTATTGCACTCTCCTTGAGAAAAAGTCGACGTTTTAAATATCAAATTACTTGATAATTGATACATCAACTATTACACCGAAATCCGAGTTTGGGGAGGGGTTTTACTCATCGACTCTCGTAAATGACAAAGAAAATCCGAATTTTCCTCTTAGTGTGAATTGTGAAGCTGTGAGTTCTAGGGTTTCCTTTGCGGGTTCTCTCCTAGTGGCCGAGTCCCGGGGGCCTGCCCATTTTAATGGTTTAACTCGGCGGGGTGGGGGGGGGGGGGGGGGTTGGATTTCAAGTGTGGTGCCGTTCTTAGGTCATGTTTGGCAACACCTTTTTGGAAGCGTTTAAGAGGGTAAGCGACAAGCGACAAGCGTCCAGTCTTAACGCTTGTCTTGGCAAGCACTGTTGCTAGCGTTTAACAAACTCAAAAGCTTGCAATCTTAATGCTTCTTAAAGAAGCTTTCCAATATACCCGTAGCGTTTTACTTTTAATATTACAATTACCCTTAAAAAATAATATTCTTCATAAGTATATTCCTTTTACTTAATTTTACATTTTATAATTACAACTACAGCTACGTTACCAAACACGTATTTTAAACAAGCAACTAATGCTACTGCTACTGCTTACTGCTACAGCTTACTGCTTATTGCTACTGCTTACTGCTACCTGTCGCCAAACATAGCATTACTATTCTTCCCAAAAAATAGCATAATAATAATAATAATAAAATTATTGTATTATGTAAGTATTATGGTATTGGTATAATATTTTGTTAGAATATATTTAATATGAAAATGGTTAAGTTATATATAAAGTAAAAGAATAAAAGTGCAGAGACATATGTAGTCTAAATAAGAAGAAAGGAACTTGAAGGATTAATCTTGTCAAATGACCAAACTAGAATTAGATTTAGAGTGATGATATATACACATAGGTTTTTACTTTGCACACATAAGTTAATGAGTAAGGACAAACAATACCCCATGTAATTTTATGTGTGCAAAGTAAAATCATATGTGTAGATATCAATCCCCTTGGATTTAAGGATAATTATCCATATTTATCAAGCATTATCCAGAAAGTTAGAAAGGGTGTTCGTTGGGTCGGTTTACATGAAAGAAAAAGAATAGGGGAAAAAACTAATTTGGTTATCGTGCATAAATTTATTAAGAAATGGGTGTGGAATCAAGCTATTAAGATTTCTTAATCACAAACCCATCATAAGGGTAAGTGAACTTTTTAATTTTAAAGTTAGGGTTCTTGATAGAAATTGAATTGATAGAGAGTTAAAGGTTGTCAATTTATTATCCTTATATTGAACTAGTCACTAATTAGGGCTAATTTCATTATAAGAATCAAGTAAAGAGCATATAACAATTCAAGTAGAAACTTAGTTGGTGCAATTGAGGTAAGTACTATAGCTAAACTTGTTAAAGTAATCATAATATCATTTATTGAATTATGATGTGCAATGCTTTAACGAGCTTGTTGTAATGAAGTAGCTTGGATCCAATGCTAGCAATATGTAATGTTAGCATAATATTATGCTTGATTAAGTTATGTTGAAATGAATATGCTCCTAATAATGTTATGGCTAGCCTCACTAGTTATAACCATGTTAATGAAAATTTATGCTATATACTTACTACGCAATTCACTTACATGTTTTAGTTAATGTAAATTTATAGATGCTGGTGAATCTAGCAAGGTTAAGGAGAAAGAGTAAGATGATTCCATATCTAGTAGATAGCTTTTCGACTCGGTAAGTAAAAGACTTCATCTTTCTGGATCAAGCTTTTGGAATCGATTAAGTGTCTTATTCGTTTTGGTATGACTTTTGTTAGAACAAGTCATTTTGATGTGTATGCGTCTTTGTTCATGTTTATGTTTAAATGTTGAATGGAGTCTATGTTTATGACGCTTGGATTGAATGTTAAGTTAGTTATAGTGATTGTAAAAGAGGTATTTGGCATCATGCAAATTTACCCGTTTGACCCATTCTGGTCAGCAGTATGGGTCTAGCGAATTTGAATTTTGTTTTGGAATGTTTATAATGAATGTATTTTGGTTTAAGCTGTGTTTGACACAGTTTTGGTTTTTAAGACTTAAAGATTTAGTCCCCTTTTTATAATTCTCTTATATAAGAGATTATTAGCGAAGTTAGACACTACACATAATCTTATATACTTAAAGATTCAACCCCTAAACTTAATGTGCAAGAGTAATTGTGCACAAAAAAAGGTATTGTACAACCAATTGAATGCTGCCTTCAATCCAGTTTTCAATATGGGCAAATTCAATGTAATATGATGGGATCTGAACCATCTTCTATGATATTAATTGTTGTTACAGTTTTAGGAAAATCAAAAGACTTTTTAATTAGTGATCATGAGCCTATAAATAAAAACCGAATAGACCTCAGTGTATACAACATCGGTCGAAACCAAAAAGAAAAGCTCTACCATCTCTATCACCAATCTGTTTACAATCACAATAACAAAATCATATACCATCCTAATCCCGTCCTCCTCAACTCACAATCTATTCTTTAATTTTGAAGCCTAGCTTCATTAACTATTCGAATAAACAAGATAACAAAAATAACAAATAAGTTATTCTCTTCTCTTGATTCATTAAAAAAAGAAAAAAAAAAGAAAAGAAAAAGGAAAAGCATCTTATGCCTAACTTACCCGAAATCCTCCAAAGGATCTTGAACTCGTGGTCTTGGTCGTGGTCTTCTTGCTTCTTCAAAGATTAACCGTCTATATCAAAAAGAGTGCTCGGTTGGATCAGTTGAAAGATCTTGCTGTTGATTCGGTTTTTGTTGCTGATGGATTTGTATTTGATGATGATGGTTATCACTGGGTCTTAATCAGTGGTTAGATGAGATGAGTTTGTGGAGATGAAAGGTTGGTGAGAGGAGACGTGAGAGAAGCGGCAATTGTTTCTATGTGTGTAAGATTAGGTTCTGCTAATGAAACCTTCTATTTAGAGTTAGTATCTAATTACAGGATATAATTTGTTTGGGCGGGTTATGATTCGCAATAGGTTTGCTTACCAGGCTGATATGCTAGATCATACAAAATGAATAGGATTGGGCTTGGGCTCCAAAATTATTTAAAACAATTGCATGTGAAATAATTTGAGTATGATATCTTTTGTTTATGTAAAATTATGATTATATGTAAAGTACAAGTAAATATTAATGTGTACATTATTTAGTATGATATACTATAGAACACAGTTTAATCATAAAATTTTGTACCTTTCGAGTCTGAAAATATATCATATATAGCATGTTACAATATGAACCTTTTAACAATTTGCAAAACAAAGTTTTGCACTTTAAATGATTTTGTGGAAAACTAGAAGGGGGGTTGAATAGTTTACCATTTAAAAACTTTAAACTTGTTGTATCAAATGTACATTTTTAGCTTGTTCTAATATGAAAGATGTTACTTGTAGTTTATGACTAGCATAACTTAAAACATGTTATCACACAAGTACAATCAACAAGTCACAACACAAACAATCACATAATGCAAACATTAAAGTAAAGCAATAAGTAAAAGGAAAGTGCAAACCGAACACGAGGATTTATAGTGTTTCGGTCACGGATCTCCTTTCAACCCTACTCCACTCCTCGAGTACCCAACTCGAGAGTTACTTCACTAGATCAACAACCTCCCTTCTCGGCGGAGAAAACCTTACAATCGTCGCTTACACTTTTACCGACACTAAGCTAGATGTCGAGTTCTTTTACAAGGGTACAACCACTCCCATCGTCGCTTATACAATATTACCGACACTAAGCTAGATGTCGAGTTCTTTACCAAGGGTACAACCACTCCCGCTATGTTTTGTGGCCCAACATAAAAACCTTGTGTTTTATGGCACAAACACATAAACCATCTAATCTATATTGTGATAATACAAAGATGATCCATGACATAAAAGTCTAATGGATATGCATGCCTAATCTACATGAACTTCTTGAATAAGAAGTCTTCAACCATTGAGGATGTCAAGTGCCCTTGAATCTTCATATGTTAGAATGCTTTAATGAATGATGACTTCAAAATCTTTTAACCTTCTTGGTGGATCATGAAGTATGATATGCTTACAACAATGATGAATGTTAGAAGCATTATGATCATTATGGAATGGGTGATTAATGTATGTTTCTACATTGTTTGCTACTGATCTAGATATGGGTTTTATGATAGAAAGAATCTATGTGTGAAGTCATCAACCTAATGAGAAGAATGGGCTACTATTTATAGAAAAACAATTTTGCCATCCCGCGGATACGGCGGAACCCTCAGAAGGGTTCCTTTCGTTATGCCCGAGGGTTCCGTGGGGATCTGACAGCAAACTTACAAACACTACTAAAAATCTTTCCATATCTTTCACAATGTCACATCAAGTTACTTCTAGTCAAACACACAATAGATAAATCCAAAATGTGTAAGAGGTCTTATGGAAAGTCAAACACTCAACCTTTCCATAAATGCACATGATGTGATATATATATATATATATATATATATATATATATATATAAGTAATGTTGTTATAGTAAGTTAATGAGTTACTAAAAATGTTTGATTCCTAATGTCATCACATTTTTATCATTTGTAAAATTTACTAATATTACTTTAACACATAAAGTGGCACTTATTCTATTTGACACCTAAAGTGCACTTTGACACCTAAAATACTTAAAGACCCTAAAAGTATTTTAGTCATTCTAAATGGTTGGTTAAGAGGTTTGATCATAATGCTACATAACAAACATGTACGAACCTGTGTTGTAGCATACGATGACTCGAGAAGTTGAGAGGTGTTGAATGTATGTTGAGACAAACTATGATTACAAGTAACTTGTACATTTTACGTTATGTATCAAGTTATACGTTTGTCATCAATCAAAACAAACGAGACTGTATAGATTAAATATCGTAATATTTGCACTAACAGGTTTGTAAACTAAGACATGGACCACTTAGATTTTTTGACAATAAAATAATGACTATATGTCATTCACTTATTCATTAACAAACAAATTTAAATGAGAAATTAATATATGTTCATATAGATTATGTATTGTAAAAAAAGTTGTGGGAATTACATGCGAATTTTACTCAAGAACATAATTCATGCATTTAGATCCGTGCGAATTTAATCAGTTACTAAACAACAAATTCATGCATCATACGGGTCGGGATTCCTTGTATTAATGTTCGTAGCATGCTCGGAAATGAAAGTAAAAAGCTGCATTATAAAAGCTGAAACATTAAATAGATTAATTATTTTTTGATTGTGGAATATTATCTATAGATTTGTTTTTGTGTCTATAATGGCCGCCGACTGGACGCTGGTCCACATACATCTATTTCGATGCCACTCAAAAATTTATCCACTTCATTATTCCCCACCCACAATACCGGTATGATTATGATTGGGCTAAGCATGTTGAGTTTGTATCTTGTCTAATATATTGGTTTAAAAATATTACTTTAGCATGATGCGTAGCTTAGTTTTTATATATATATAAGATTAAGATATATGAAAGTAAACTTGTATATATTACCTAAGTAATGCTGTTATAGTAAGTTAATGAGTTACTAAAAATGTTTGATTCCTAATGTCATCACATTTTTATCATTTGTAAAATTTACTAATATTACTTTAACACCTAAAGTGGCACTTATTCTATTTGACACCTAAAGTGCACTTTGACACCTAAAATACTTAAAGACCCTAAAAGTATTTTAGTCATTCTAAATGGTTGGAGAGGTTTGATCATAATGCTACATAACAAACATGTACGAACCTGTGTTGTAGCATACGATGACTCGAGACGTTGAGAGTTGTTGAATGTATGTTGAGACAAACTATGATTACAAGTAACTTGTACATTTTACGTTATGTATCAAGTTATACGTTTGTCATCAATCAAAACAAACGAGACTGTATAGATTAAATATCGTAATATTTGCACTAACAGGTTTGTAAACTAAGACATGGACCACTTAGATTTTTTGACAATAAAATAATGACTATATGTCATTCACTTATTCATTAACAAACAAATTTAAATAAGAAATTCATATCAGGCATTCATGTTCATATAGATTATGTATTGTAAAAAAAGTTGTGGGAATTACATGCGAATTTTACTCAAGAACATAATTCATGCATTTAGATCCGTGCGAATTTAATCAGTTACTAAACAACAAATTCATGCATCATACGGGTCGGGATTCCTTGTATTAATGTTCGTAGCATGCTCGGAAATGAAAGTAAAAAGCTGCATTATAAAAGCTGAAACATTAAATAGATTAATTATTTTTTGATTGTGGAATATTATCTATAGATTTGTTTTTGTGTCTATAATGGCCGCCGACTGGACGCTGGTCCACATACATCTATTTCGATGCCACTCAAAAATTTATCCACTTCATTATTCCCCACCCACAATACCGGTATGATTATGATTGGGCTAAGCATGTTGAGTTTGTATCTTGTCTAATAGATTGGTTTAAAAATATTACTTTAGCATGATGCGTAGCTTAGTTTCATATCTCACTTGTAAAGGTTTATGCATTTCTAACGAATGTTCAAAGGTTAGATTTTACCTGCAATGGTTTGAGATGAGTTATGAAACGCGTCGTTTAGTCAGTTCTAAAAATGAGAGACTTATAAAAAAACTAGTCACCTTTCTGAAGTAGATATTTTTGAGCATTATTTTTTGTGTATAACTATTAGCAGCGACTAACTTTTGTAAGCAGAATGGCGTATAGATTTATTTAAAGTTACGATATGGGTTAAAAACCATTATAATTTACGTTCACCCTATCCAAATTACTCTATTATACATGTACCCTTGATGAACTCAAATAAGTACATTTTATTACCATCATTTATCCTATTTATTTGACTTGTTTTGTTATATTATTTATGAGAATCGGTACTTTAATGTTTACTTTAGTGATTCTCAGGTAAAAACAAGTAATAGGTGAAACTTGGCGATTTTGGACTAATTATGGAGCAAAACAAGCGAGATGTCAAAAGTCTACTGAAATCCAGAAGATGCGCCGTATCTCACTCAACGGATACGCCGCAATATCATACTTAGATGAATTCAAAGACCATTGCCTGACTTTGAAGAATGCGCCGCATGTAAATCTGTCATGCGCCGCATATGAAACTTTGGTCAAAGAAGAAGATCAAGCTCGTTCTACTCCAGATACGCCGCATTATACATTTGACATATGGCGTATCATATCAAGACTTCACCAGATACAATCCAAGACCATTGAAGGACATGCGCCGGATACAAGAATCAAGATACGCCGCATATATGGCGGTGTATGAATATTCCAGAATATAATAATCTTAGACCCCACGCGAAGTTAAGTCAATGCGCCGCATCTGCTCATTACATGCGCCGCATCGAACCCTCAGACAGAAACTATAAATACCCCAAGACCTAGACGAATTTTGTGTGCACCATAACCCTAAGGAGTCGAATTCAGACGAACAAGCAACACAAGACACACCCCAAACGAAGATATTAGAGCTGTAAGAAGGTCCTGCATGTATTCAATTCATTAAGTAGTTTTGTTTTATTGTAATAGTACGCTTTAATTCATCAGGATTGATGGCCGGTAGTATGTGACTGCGGAAAATCATATGCCCGCCTTAAAATTGCTTTCCCATCAATTAAAGTTTATATGTTTGATGTCTTTGGTGAATTTATATTAGTGCTTTGATAACCTCTGTGTCTAGCTGAGCACTGCTTGGGCTGCCGTACCCCTTCCTCGTCTATTTAATCTGACGTCTTTGGATAAATAGGATAGTCATAAGTAATCATTAAGGATTTACTCGCCGATATAATGAAACCAACGAGATAGGTTTAATTAATATACACTTCATATAAAACTAGCAATAAAACAAGTGACAAGCTACTTAATTATCAGGACAGGTCTTCTTACAATCTCTAATTATCTATCTGTGTACGTGTATGCTATTCGCTGATTCGTGCTCATTAATTTAATTTACTATTTAATATAACCAATCTGTGCCAGTCTCTCAGGCTGAACCCCCTTTCGTTAGATTAGGCTGTAAAACGAACTTAGGATATTAAAATACTGATTAGGATAACTAGATTATACGTTCCACTCTTAGTGATCGACACTCTACTTACCATTATATACAAACTAACCGGGTACACTGCTCGTTAAGTGTGTGTGTTATTGATAAGTCGGCTAAATATAAATTTAAAACTTGAGTAGACAAATACTGCTAAACCGCAATGACACATCACGCGCATCAAGTTTTTGGCGCCATTGCCGGGGAGTGAATTGTTATTATCTGTTAATCTGATTAGTATTTTAATTAGGTTTTTCATTTTATTAGATTTTTAGACACTTACAACTAACTTGTTGTATATTAGATAGATTGCATTCATTGTATAATTTGCATATTTACTGTTTTTGTGTGTTTTTATTTTCTGTAATTTTTTTGTTTGTTTTTTATTTTTATTTTATTTTCTGTAATTTTCTGCATAACTGCTGTCATTGTATTGTGCTAATACAAACGATACGGCGCATCTGTTTTTTCAGATGCGGCGTATTGCGTTTTAATAATTTTAAAATACAACGCGTTTAATAATTCGAATACGACGCATCTTTTCCCAAGATACGGCGTATTCTGTTTTTAATAAGAAATTTTTTTGAAACCCTAACGCCATGCGACACATCTGTTTTAACAGATACGGCGTATTTAATATTTAAGTTAAAAACAATTTTCGAATTATTAAACAGAAGCGCCGCATCGATTTTTATCGATACGACGCATCCACTGAATCAAAAATCTTGTATTTTGAGATGTAACGAAAATACAGCGCATTAGTTTCTGCTAATACGGCGCATTTAATTTTTATAAACATAATCGATTTTTGATATTTAACCAAATACGGCGCATTCTGATTTAAAAGCGGCGTATCAATTTATCAAAATAAAAGTCTGATTTAATTTTAACGAAATAAGATACGAAGTATCCCTTTTCTAGGATACGGCGCATCGCCTGCAGATATTAGCAACTTTTATTTTTCTTATTCCGTTTTCATTGTTAATTTTCTGATATTATACTTTCTTAAACATACCCTACTGATGCTTTTGTGATGATTTCAAGAAGTGCATGACCAGAAGTTCAACGAAGAACTTAATCACACCTTTCGATGATCCTGAACGAGCTTTACATTCACTAAGAAGGCTTTTCGACACAAAAAGCTTTGATCTTTCAAGTTCACTTGAGCTTGATTATTTTTCTGAACAAGAGGAAGAAAAAGAAACAGAAACAATGACGGAAAACACTACTATGGAGGAATACATGAACAAAACCCATGCTGACTACAGTTCAGAAGTTGCTAGACCAAAGTTTGATGACAAGTCAAAGTTTGAATTGAAGGGTCGTTGTTATAGCATAAACAACCAAAGATACTTGTAAACACGGCTCCATTGAGTTTCTCGCCTCGTCCTTACAGACTTCCAAAATAAAGCTTATGAAGTTTATACTATATGCATATTTACCTATACTTTTGAAACAGTCATCATATAATTATCACATAAAATACCACATTTTTTTTACAAACGTGTTTAGCAGCAAACTGTCAATTCGTATATATATGCACCATTCAAGATTCTAATACAAACATAACCTCAATAACTTTATGCTAAAAACAGAAAATGCCCATGGCCAATATTTCTTTGTGTTTTGGATCAAACCCCTGTGCCAAGCCCTTAATAGTTGCATGCAAATCAATACCTGCATCCCATGACACAAGCTCATACTCCAGCTGGAATAGCAACTTTTACAAGATGCTTTCTTTAAGCTCGAATAAAGCAGGAACCCAAGAGATTAAAAAAGCTTATAAAACATTAGCTCTTAAGTATCATCCTGATGTATCTCATGATCAAGACACCACTGAAATGTTTGTTTTGTTGCAGATAGCATATAAGACACTCGTGGATCCAGAGTTACGTGAACATTACGATCTTACACTCAGGTGTCGTGATGATGGTCATGTTGAAGAAGCGAGGAGATGGGAGGGTCAGATTGTTGAGCTCAAGCGGAGGTCTAGTTTTCGGTCTGAGCGTAAAGAGGGATCATGGGGAAGTAGAGTAAGGTATGCCAACAGTCAAAATTAAGAATCTTGCAGGTTGCGTTCCCAAGTTTTAGATGAAAGGGAAAATAATGAAAAAGAAGATAGAAGGAAGATAATTAAAAAATTTATTTGTTGATTTCTAAACTTCTTTCATAAATCGTCCAAAAGTTTGTTGTAGTCAAGATCCTACAATGCCTAGTGAAGCACCGCAACTTGTAGATCAAGAGGGAGGTAGTTTTCTTCCTAAACTAAAAGTTGCAAGATTTACTAAATGGAAACAGATAATCTTTTGTTAACTAGTTGGAATGGAACCTTACCTCATTAAATGTCTTGAGAATGGTCTATTTGTTCCAAAGGAAACTGCAAATCTCGTAAAACCAGAAACTTAATGTTCAAATGATACGAGGAGGGTGGTCAATAAGGACCAATGCCCTAAAAGTATGATCCATGTCATGTCTAGCAGATGATGTGATGGAATCAGTCATTAAATGTACAACTGTTGAACAAGTGTGAACTGACTTGATTCTAGACTTCAAAGGTCCCTTTGAGGTTAAAGAAAACAAGGTCATGGACCTTAGACTTGCCTACAATACTTTAAAGTCAACTGATGATGAAAGTCTTTCTCACGCCTTTACCAAATACAAGGTTCTCACGAAAGAACTTGTAAATGATGGTTTCAAACTTTCAAACACTGAAATAAATGTTGGATTTATGAATAATTTTCCGAAAAAGTGGCTAAATTCAATCAACGTCTCAGAAACTTCAATCATGTTTGAGATCTTGACCTAGCCACTCTTTATGGAAAATACAACTATAAAGAAAATCTGATAGAAAAAAAATTATGCTACTGAAAACAAGAAAGCCCTAACCATCTCACCCATATCAACTACACAATTTGATTTCACATAAACAGGAAAGCCAAAAATGAAGCATCAACTAAACCCACATCTATAGACATGTAGTAGCAACTTAAGACTTTTAGTTATGTAGTCATAAATTCCGATATAATTTCAATGCAAAATAAAAATTTTCAATTCCATTAAAACACATAACTCAGGTCAAAGGATTCGAGCGTAAAAGATAATAAGATATGTACATTCGTCTATTGAAACATATATTATACAAAGACACATTGTTTCCACAATACACATCAGATTGTAAAACAAAGAATCAACTTCTTTTTTTAATTAATAGTACATATGAAATCAATAGTTATGACCACAGTTTATATACAACATATAAACCAAAACTTGTAACTACATATCAAACTTAAAAGGATATCATGAAGTACTTATTTTGCAATTCCAAAAAATAGGCCAAACCTGTTTTAGCAAGCTATCACCGACGGCCTAATTTAAAGATTTCGAATTGCATTTATAGGAGATTTAGTTCCTTAAACCATGGAATTGAAAGATTCCATATATTAAACTCAAAGTCATAAAACTCGTGCACTAAACTAAAAGATAACGTTACACAATCCAATTTCATGTAATCAGGAAGGCCAAAAGCAAATCACCAACTTACATCCACATCTATAGACATACAGTAGCAACTTAAGACTTTTACTAAAAAAGCTTATTCTACAACTCGGATAATTTTATTCATATAACTAATATACCACAAATTTATCATATCGCCTATCCAATTAAGAGTATTTGAACATAGAATCTCTTTGTAATTGTCACATTTAGAAGATGAATTTAGCAGAAAAAATTAATTATTAGCAATTTCTCAAAATCACAAATACCTTTTAACTTCTTCCATATCCAAAATATGAGCAACGCAAAGTATGCGATAACAAATCATATCGTAGGAGTCTAACCCTCAAAAAGCATTGAGGGTCCTAAATATAATCTTAAGCTAATACGCAACAAAGATCATGATAATATCAAGCACCCTAACACATTTTCAGACTAGCCTGCATAGTGATTTCTGCAAAAATAAATAAATAAATCATACAACTAATAAGAGTTGTGGTCATGATTGTTGATTGATTTATTTAGCACCATTGTATTTGTGTATATAACACTCACAAAACAATGTAAATGCTGAAATGCAGTTTAAATCATACTATCTTTAACAAAATAAACAAACAAAATTCTATATTCTAGATACAATTTTCAACATTTATTTTAAAATCCATCATCACAGCCTATTTCATTGTCGTCCTATGAGCACAAAGTTTACATGCATCAGCCTTTAAAAATCGAAACAACATGTAAACAAACAGGAACAAACATCTAAAAATACTTTAAAGGATATCACGAAACACTTTTAGAAACACATATGAGCCTTTAAAACACATGCCAATGTTTAAATAAACAAAAACACATATCCATAAATCAACTAAGAGCATACCACACAAACTAAGAAGCCGAGACAACATACATTAATCTAAAGAGTAGTGATTGGAAGTCCTAAAAGATGTGCCTAAATTCATGCCTAAGCCTACGTGGTATCATCCTGATGGCTGCAGCCAAGGGACCCACTTTTCACAAACCATCAGGATCATGCAACATATGTTTAGGCATGAATTTAGGCACAAAAATTAGGTCTCCCAATCATTATCATAATTAAAATATATCCAAAATTTCAGAAAACTTATTTTTCACATAACACGTACTACAATTTCATATTGATATAAACATCACTCGAACAAATATATTCAAATATATATATATATATATATATATATATATATATATATATATATATATATATATATATATATATATATATATATATATATATATATATATATTCTAACAGATATGAGTTATAAGACTTAAAGATGGACCTGCTACATTCAATTGAAGCTAAAGTTTACTGATATAAACATCGTTTGGATAAATATATCCATAATTAATCAACATAAACATACAATTTGTGAACCTCCCACATGCAATTGAATCTTCAAATGCGTAATTTTTCCTTTCTTTGAATCATGAATTAGGCGACAATATCAAGAAGGCATCACGAAACATACAATCTCACACATCCCACAGTCACTATTTGTCTCACTTTCACACACAGTCTCAGTTTGTAGGTGATGATACACTACACACGTGTTCCTGAAGAGTATGTACCAAAGACATGGGCATGTATTTAAGACACGTACAAGCCATAATACAAAGGAAAACGATGTCGTTTTCGTCCAGAGTTATACATACACATGAAACGGCGTCGTTTAAAGGCAACCAAATAGTAGGATAAAAATGGTGATGTTTTAAAGCATCGCTAAATGGCGTCATTTTGGAGGCCCGCTAAATGCACTTGTTTTTTAGGGTTTGGCAGTATTAATGCCTACTCAAGTTTTAAATTTATATTTAGCCGACTTATCAATAACACACACACTTAATGAGCAGTGTACCCGGTCAGTTTGTATATAATGGTAAGTAGAGTGTCGATCACTAAGAGTGGAACGTATTATCTAGTTATCCTAATCAGTATTTTAATATCCTAAGTTAGTTTTACAGCCTAATCTAACGAAAGGGGGTTCAGCCTGAGAGACTGGCACAGTTTGGTTATTTATTAAACAGTAAATTAAACTAATGAGCACGAATCAGCGAATAGCATACACGTACACAGATAGATAATAGAGACTATAAGAAGACCTGTCCTGATAATTAAGTAGCTTGTCACTTGTTTTATTGCTAGTTTTATATGAAGTGTATATTAATTAAACCTATCTCGTTGGTTTCATTATATCGGCGAGTAAACCCTTAATGATTACTTATGACTATCCTATTTATCCAAAGACGTCAGATTAAATAGGCGAGGAAGGGGTATGGCAGCCCAAGCAGTGCTCAGCTAGACACAGAGGTTATCAAAGCACTAATATAAATTCACCAAAGACATCAAACATATAAACTTTAATTGATGGGAAAGCAATTTTAAGGCGGGCATATGATTTTCCGCAGTCACATACTACCGGCCATCAATCCTGATGAATTAAAGCGTACTATTACAATAAAACAAAACTACTTAATGAATTGAATACATGCAGGACCTTCTTACAGCTCTAGTATCTTCGTTTAGGGCGTGTCTTGTGTTGCTTGTTCGTCTGAATTCGGCTCCTTAGGGTTATGTTGCACACAAAATTCGTCTAGGTCTTGGGGTATTTATAGTTTCTGTCTGAGGGCTCGATGCGGCGCATATAATGTGCAGATGTGGTGCATTGACTTAACTTCGCGTGGGGTCCAAGATTATTATATTCTGGAATATTCGTACACCGCTATAGATGCGGCGTATCTTGATTCTTGTATCCGGCGCATGTCCTTCAATGGTCTTGGATTGTATCTGGTGAAGTCTTGATATGATACGCCGTATGTCAAATGTATAATGCGGCATATCTGGAGTAGAACGAGCTTGATCTTCTTCTTTGACCAAAGTTTCATATGCGGCGCATGACAGATTTACATGCGGCGCATTCTTCAAAGTCAGGCAATGGTCTTTGAATTCATCTAAGTATGATATTGCGGCGTATCTGTTGAGTGAGATACGGCGCATCTTCTGGATTTCAGTAGACTTTTGACATCTTGCTTGTTTTGCTCCATAATTAGTCCAAAATCACCAAGTTTCACCTATTACTTGTTTTTACCAGAGAATCACTAAAGTAAACATTAAATTACCGATTCTCATAAATAATATAACAAAACAAGTCAAATAAATAGGATAAATGAAAGTAATAAAATGTACTTATTTGAGTTCATCAAATATCCCCCCACTTGAACTTTACTTGTCCCCAAGTAAACCTTAGATTTAATCTTATGAAAATGTTTCCTAAAAGGTATTAGGATTTATTTTTAATAATTAAGCATGTATTCGTTTCATCATAATCACACAACCAAACACTTAACGAAGTAGAAACAAAATAATATTTTCAATATAAAAACAATTCTAAAATCGTTTAGTTGCTCAGTTGTGACGAATATTCTATCATAAGCTTGACAAGTATACGCATCTCCCCCACTAAAGCCAAGGAGTAACAAGTCTAAGGCGGTAAAAAAGGGTTTTGAGGCTTAAGGGTTGAACCTAGCTTCGTTCAAACATCTCCTGTACAAACTTAGTAGATCGCTAGCGCGAGTCCTCGACGCTTCAACTAACGGATGGTCACTAGTGCACTTCTTGGACCGCTAGCGCGTTATTTGCATAACGGATGGTCACCAAGTCACACACTAGATCGCTAGCGCGTTAGTCAATTAATCTAATACTCGGGTGGTCACTACCTTATTTATGCATTCAATATTCTTACTTAGCCATCATAATATCCGGATGCTCGAAAGCTAACGACGAATATAACAATACGGTTGGGTAGGGATAACATTTAGGATATAAATTGGAGTAAAATGAAAAATAAACAAAACAAATAAATTAAAATCTTAAGTGTGGTTAATTACTTTCCCAACCATCCCATGAATAAGACTCATATAATTGAATAACTCACGCTTTTGACTCATGTAACTCACGCTTTAGGTAGACACGAATTATACTCAATAAAATCTTAAACAAAGAATAGTCCTTAGTTGGCGTTCCCATAACGGCCAACTCCCATTCAATCCATAAATATAATACAACAACAAATAGTGGTGATATCTCCCACTTAATACAAAACTTTACATAAGTTGGTTAAAACAAACTTCCAACTTCTTTCCTTTCTTTTTCTTTTCTATTTTTTCGATTTTTTTTTTGGACATGTGTAATATTTCACAACTTTTTCTATCACAATTTTTCCGGATAATTTTTCCATTTTTTTCATAACTTTCAGAAATAACTGTAATAGTGAAAGTAGTAAACACACGAAAAATAAACTAAAAATATACAATATGTACTTTCACTCCAATTGCATTGTGCAATTTCCCGACCTAACCAAAGATAATGAATTACGCACGCGAACACAGGTAATGTAAGGAAACACACTTTGCTTAAAGTAACTAACCATGGATTTTAATCTACAGGGTAGGCTAAGGTGTAAGGGTGTAACGAAAAATTTTAACAAAAGTGTAAGAAACGAAAGGAATGGCTCTGAGGGTTTTTCTTGGGGTATCTTACTCTAAAAGTGAGAGTAAACAAAAGGGTTTATACGGGGGTTAACTAACCAGTATAGCTAGCTAATATCACATAACATATAAAGGCTTTTTAGTTGTAATCCTAGAAATTTACCAAGTTAGACAAGTCATTCCAATTATATCAATAATACTCATTGTGGTGGTCTCGAATAGTATACAAGCCAAGTTCTAAAGTTTACAAGTCACCGGCACACTAAAGTTTTAATCTTTTGAAGAAATATGGTTATGTGTGCGGTTATGTAATTTAGACTTAAACAAAACATGCTAAAAAATTTTAAATTTGGGTATATTAAGCGCATTTTAAGCATATTTTGAAAAAGTTTGGGACAAGTAAGCATTCTAATTCTCCATCCCCCCACTTAAGTTAAACAACGTCCTCGTTGTTTGTGCTAAAGGTTAAAAACTGGAAAATAAAAGAATTAGAATAGAAAAACTCCCCTGATATTTCCTCGGAATGATCCTCCATTATGCGTTTATGAGCAAAAATCTACTTTCTTGTAGATAAGAAACGTTTACGCTTTATCATCGATGTTCCACAGAAAGTACAGGAATCTATAATACCACCTAAACTTTAACACACCTGAGTTAAGAAGGTTCAAACTTGCATAATACATTAGTAGTTAGAAAATAAAACTGGAAATCATCAGGTCAGTCGATGCGCCGCATCCTATGGAAGAGGATGTGCCGTATCGAGCCTGGAATTAATACGAATCAGAATAAAAGATGCGTCGCATCCTTAACTAAGGATGCGCCGCATTAAATAAACTGACAGAATGTTTTAAAGTCAAAAATAAAAATGCAGAAAATTAAAATAAGATATGACCTGTGCAGATGATACGCCGCATCTTATGATGGAGATGCGCCGCATCTACTACAAGTCTGACAGACTCGACACAAAACAGAAAATAAGATAAAGATATATGGGTTGTCTCTCGGTCAGCACTTGTCTTTATTCAAGAGTCTTCAAGTTAGACTCACGTTCAACTCCTTATTTTCCATCATCGATTCCCAAATGCCACTTCATGATGTATTTGCTCATTAGCTCATCTTGTACATACTCAGGTCCTAATTTCAACACTCCTTTGTAGAATCCCTTCATCTTTTGATATGGGTATATGATCCCATTCTGCTTGTCTTAGTCATCTACATAAACAAATGGTGAAAATTTATAGCAATATTTGTTAGTGGCATGTTTAAAACTTGGGTGAGCGCGAGGCATTATGAAAGTGATAACATCTCTTCCATTTTGAAAGGTTATTCTTCCTTCAAATCTCCTGGCATTAATAGTAACCTCTCTACAAAATGGTTCTCCTACAATCACATCACCCATCTCTTTATTGCGATAGGCATCCATGTCTTCTACAACTGCGAAATCAGTGACAATAACAAGTTTTCCAACAAAAATAGGTACCTTCATAAAAGCTCCAATTACATTCTTTCCTCTATATTCAACCTTCTTTTTCATAATAGAATTATAAAAGGTTTTTGACATTACATTAATTGGTAAAATAGGGAAGAAGTTGGCGCTAACTTGTTTATAGCCGATCATGCAAGGAAATTGTAAATTGTAAGCGTTATCCACATGGATCTTTCTACCATAATCACAAAAAACTAGGATACCCCTCAAATTCATCATAATTTCTAGTGTTTATAACATTAATACTAGTGTTATCCATAATTTCAGTTTTATTGGGTTCATCATCTTTTACAAACATATCATTGAATCCTAATGGCGTTTTAAGGTCATTTAATTCAATATAATCTCCATCATAGCATTCAATTGATTTATTTTGCACTAAGATTTCTCCCATAAATCTAGCTTCTAGGTCGAGGTCTTTATCTTCTCTTAATCCTAGCACATAGACACCTCTAATTATGCTCTTAACCGGATTTTCGCACTTATAGACTAGTTTGTCATTCCCTACTCTTAATGATATCTTTCTTTTAAATACATCAATTTTAGCATGAGCAGTAGACAAGAAAGGTCGTCCAAGGATTAAGGGAATCTTAACATCCTCGGGCATATTTAGTATTATAAAGTCTACGGGGAACACAAATTTCTCAATCTTAACTAGCACGTTTTCAGCAATCCCCTCAGGTCGGTTTACCGTTTTATCAGCCAATTCAATAAGCAGCTTAGTTGGTGCTAATTTTCCTAGTCCTAGGGTAGTCAATGTCTTAAAGGGCATAACACTAACACTAGCTCATAAGTCAGCTAATGCATTATTGAAAGATATGTTATTAATTGAACAAGGTAAAGTAAAACTTCTTGGGTCTTTTTCATTATGAGGCAAGGCATGTAGATCGGTTGCAGAGCTCTCTTCTTTCATTGCAGCCTTGATCTCCTCTTCAATCCTTGACTTTTCCTTGAGTAGTATCCTAACGCTAATTGAAGAGTTAAAGAAATATTTTTAAAGCATCACCATTCTTCAATCGTCCAGGAAAAGGTATGTTAGGCATGACTTCTTCGGTAGTGGTTATGGCCTTGACATGATCTCTTGGATTAGTTTCAGTTGAGCTAGGTAGACCTCCAACTCCCCTTTCTTGAAGAACCTTGCCCATTTGACCAATTTGTTGTTCCAATGCTTTGATCGAAGCTCCTTGATTTCTTGTGATAGTGTCCGTTGAGGCTCGGATTTCTTTGATCATAGCAGTGTTCTCTTCATGTCTTTTAGCAGCATCGGCCATAATTTGCTTTAGAGTGTCATCTAAAGTCTGCCTTTTCTCTTGATATGTGGGATTTCCATTTTACTTTTGATAGTACCCCGGAGCAGCTTCCCTAAACTTTCCTGAAGGTTGGAATGGTTTTCCAAATTGTGTGTAGTATGCTTCTTCAAAAGTCTCACTTTCATTCTTTGTAGGGCAATCCTTAGTGTAGTGAGGTCCTTCGCATTTTTCACATCCAACTTGGGCAGCATACACTTTTTCATCTCTTTTCTTCATCTCTCTACTAATTTTGTCCAATTGAGCTTGAATTGCAGCAAACCTGTCAAAATTACTACTGCTCTTAGATCTAGTAGAGGTCCCATCGTGCCATTTTTGAGAATGATCAGCAGCTTCTCGGATAGCTTTTCTAGCATTAGCTGCACTCATTTGTGGTACAGCTCCATTAGCATCCAAGATTTGTCTAGTAGGCACGTCCAATCCTTGATAAAACAGTATTATCTCCTGCATTGTGGTTAGATAATGTTGAGGACATTTTACCAACAGATCTTTAAAACGCTCCCAAGCCTGATAGAGAGTTTCATCAGGCTCTTGCTTGAAGTTGTTGATAGCCTCCATCTTTTTAGCAGTCTTAGCAGGTGGACAATATCTTTTCAGGAATTTGCTCTTCAGATCATCCCATGTTGTGATTGAACCGGATGGTTCGTTCCTTAGCCACTTATTAGCGGCTCCTTTAAGCAAAATTGGGAAGATTCGAAGCATAAGGTGGTCATCATAAACTCCTTCTATGGTAAACAAATCTGCAATCTCGAGGACTTTTTCTACATGTTCATTAGCATCTTCATGTTCTGTCCCACTGAAAGCATTTTCTCTAAGCTCCTTGAGAAAC